>JBCEWC010000810.1:0-49094 GCA_038996855.1 Solanum aculeatissimum | reverse complement strand
GATGAAACCCACATACCTTGACTTGGAGAATTCTTTGGTGAAGATTGGAATGAAGACTTGGAGCTTGAGATTGATCCATGAAATCCAAGATTAGAGTTTGAGATCCTTGAATTTGTTTGAGAAGTTTGGTGAAGTGTTGGAGAGGTTTTTGAGAGAGTTTTGGGAATGTTCTTGAGTGGTATGAAGTTAAAATGACAAAGTATGGGACATATCCCCTCATATTAAAACGTCCCCAACACTTAGAAAAACAAATGGGGCTTATGAACAGTAAATTTATATTCTGGAATTTGCAAAATCTGCACATACGGGATTTACGAAAAAGGTCATAACGTCTTCGTACAAACTCCAAATGAGGTGAAACAAAGTGCGTTGGGTAGTTAACTCAAAGGGCTTTCCATGGATATTTTATAGGCCACACAGGTATTTTTGTGCTAAGAGATATGACCCTCCAAAGTAGACCGTCGAAAAAGGCTTCACTTGAAAATTTTGGATTTTGATACGGTTGCTCTAAAATTCGGGTGAGACCCATTTCCCACTCCATTTGGCCCCCTAAACAAGAATATGATTTCAAAAAATGAAATGGATTTTTAGATATAGCTAAAATAAGTTTCCAGTAACTTCCGCAGCACATTTTTAGGAACTTTTTGGGTCGTTTCATTGCTGCACCTCCATAGATGTTGTTGGTTGTTGCTCCTCTGTAGTAGTTGTTGCTTGCTGCTCCTCTGTAGCAGTTGTTGTTTGCTGCTCCTCTCTAACAATTGTTGCTTGCTTCTCGATCCTTGCAGTTGTTGCCCTCTTCCTAGCGCTCATGACTGCTTGTGAAACTTGTCTTCGCCTCCTTTGCACAGAATAGGAGTATACGGTGATACCACCCTTGATGATGGAATGACACCTCTTTTTGAGATCAAGGTATTCAAGGTTCGCTCAATTGGCTCTATCTTTTTCATCATCTTATTTGTCCTGTCATTGCAAATTTCACAAACACAACTACCACAAGGTATCTTAGAAGACCCAATAACTACATGATCAAATCTACCGATAGTGAATGGAGTTTGAAAATCACCTCCACCAAGAGGAGAAAATCCTCTATCACCAGCAGTTGCTTCTTCCCCAACAACAGTTTCATAGGTATCTACACCAGCAACATCTACACTAGCATCAACTACACCAACAACATCTACACTTGTCCCATCAACATCTACACCTGCTCCATCAACAACATCTACATTTGCCCCAGCAACACCTACACCTGCCCCAGCAGCATCACCTATAGCTGCCCCAGCAACAACATCAACATCTACCTCACCACTAATATCAACAGACAAATCTCTTTTGATGGTTGTTACGCTGGCCAAATCTGTCATCAACTTCAAATCCTCGAGTCTTCTTCCTTTTATTGGAGTGGCACAAATCCCGTCCAAAAGTCTATCTCCTTCTCACTTTCAGTCGGGATTAGCCACGGATAAATAATCTACAAATTAAATAAAATTATCTTAATAAATATACTAAAATATGAGAAGACAACAACTATTAATAAATTACAACAACTGTTAAAATGAGAAGACAACAACTGTTAAATTGAGAAGACAACTGTTGTATCACTTACCTCGTCCTCTGGTGGATCAAAGAGTTTGTGTGCCTCGACTTTTTCATTATTTGGCGTTGCCAACCATCGAAGAAGTCATGGAGACGATGCTTCTTCGTCGAACTCCTTAAATGTTTTTCGTATGTGAGGAATAACTTCAAAAGCCCAAGCCTAAATAAATCAAAGACACAAATAATTATTAATTAACATAATAAATAAATATAAAAAATGCTACAATAAAAATATAATAAATTATTTACCATAAATGCCTACGAAAAACCATAAAGATTTGAGGACTTTCTTGTTGATGTGGCAGCCTTCGTCAAATAATCCACAGTTAGGACATAGCTATCCCGACCCCAAGGATAGGCACAGAATGCCTTCCGATCAGTTGATAGCTTGAACCAACAATCCATTGTATTCGTCCCTGTATCTTTACCCATGAGAATCTCATGAACAAAATAAACTAAACACAGGGACTTCTTCACGCTCTTTTAACATAACTTGACTTCACCAAGTCAAGCATCTCTTTCGATTTGCAATGCTTCTTTTGCATTGCATCAATGATCCTGTTGTATCTCCTCTTAACCTTCTCAGATTAGGAGGTAGGAGGAGGTGGTAGGTGATAATTTAGCCCCGTCACAATCACAAATTCTTTCATGCCAAAACATATCGGCATGCCACAAAAATTTATCTAAAAATTATTTTTACTCCTAATCCAATGCCGAAGAAGTTGATACATTAGCTTCATTTGAAATCGCGGAGTGTTGCTTGCACTAATATCTAGGTATTTCTCAAATACCGTAGACTGAAAGAATCTGTCCAAACCTTCATCCACTAAATTGTTTTAAAAATTAGTAAATTATTTTCCCATTTCAGATTTTATCCTGAGGTCGCCACTCTCACCTCGATTCATCCAGGGGTCTCCAAGTCATACTTATCATACCAGAAAGTCACCACTATAGGAGTCTCTTCAGCAGCTGAGGGACTGTCTCTACCAGTTGAGTGACTTGGTGCAGCAGCTGAGGTACTCACACCTGCAGCTGTGGGAGTGGCACCAGTACATGAAGAAATGTCCCCACCAATTGTTGAACTGGATGCAACAGCTGATGTATTTGGTGCAGCAGGTGATGGACTGGATTCAGCAGCTGATGGACTTGGTTCAGCAGCTGATGGAGTTTGTTCAGCAGCTGATGGACTTGTTATAAAACTGGCACCAACAGATGCAAGACTGACACCTGCAACAGCCTCAGTTGTGACTTGTTCAATCAGCTGAGCCAGCTTTTGCTCTGATTGATCCACTTCTTCATCAGATTAAACCATCCTCCTTCTAGAAACTCTAGTAGGAAGATCAGGTCTAAATTTTTTCTTTTCTGTCGGGCCATTAATTAAAGTAAATAGTCCTGTAAAAAAAAGAGATAATCTATTAGTTTGATAGTTTGATCAATTCTCTCAATAAAAACAAAGAAAAAACGACTGTCGAAGAACCTCCCTACATGAACAATATGTGTTCTTTTCTCACAAAAAGGTACAACAACAATTAAACAATACCACCCACATGCCCGAAAATTTATCCTCAAAGAGTCCAACAAATCAAACAACACCAACAAGAACAATCCTATCCAAGTAGAAATTAGGGCATGCAATACATTTTTCTAACAAAAAACATAACAACTAAAATCAAAGAAAAACAACCACAACACTTGTTCTAATTAGTTCAGCAATTGCTGTCAATACTTTAAAATCGAGCAGCCAATCATACTCGAAATCAACTAACCAACAAAACATTTTGCTCGCAATGACTACAACAATAAAAATCAACACAAGAACAACACCCATACCCGAAAGTGTATCCTCAAAGAGTCCAACAAATCAAACAATACCAACAAGAGCAACCCCGCCCAGTTGTTCAAAGTACTTCAACAGTTGTTGTCAACCCTACCTATCCGAAATCACCCAACCAACCAAATATTTTTCCCACAATGAGTACAACAAAAATCAAACAAAAACAGCAACATCCATCCCATACCCGAAAATTTCATCTTCAAAAAGTACAACAACAAATCAAATAACACCAATAAGAATCCTACCCAATTGTTGTAACTACTTCAACAATTGTTGTCAACCCTATTCGAAATCAACTAGATATTTTTCGCACTGAGTACTACAACAATAAAAATCAAACAACAAGAACACTCACATATCTGAAAATTCTATCTTCAAATACTGTACAAATCAAACAACACCGAACAAAAGAACAATCCTACCCAAGTAGAAAATTAGGACATGCAATAACAAAATACTATTTTTTCATCTTCTTAAACCTTTAAATAATCATTTTTAGAAGAAAAATCAAAATAATAAATGAGGATAAATAAATCATACCTGTCAGTGAAGATGATGACAACGACGACGACGGTTAGAGGAGCGAGGAACCGAAAAAGAAGAAGGACAAGAAGAAGAAGTAGAAGAAAATAGAAAACCCTAATCGAGGGAGGAAGGAGGAGAAAGAGAACTTGAAGAGCCAAAAGTGAAGTGAAGAAGAAGAGTGAAGTGAAAAAGTTGATTTTGAAAAGATTCCTCGTCAATTTTCATCAGTTTTTTATTTAATATTTTTTTTACTTATATAAATTTCTTTAAAAACAAAAAGTTACTGAAGTTTTAAAAATATTCAATTTGATACCTCATTAACTTAATTATACTTAATTTTTAATTAATAAAAACTTTGACCTTTCCTGATTAAATTACAACCTTTTTAAATTTCAAAACATAAAAGGCACCTTGCCTCAATTTTCACCGGATACTAGGTTGGTTATTATCTTGAATTTGTGGAGGAGACCAACAGAGACACCAAACTATCTACGGATTTCTCTCTAATCATTTCAAACATCATTGTTCTCTTGCAGTCCAGTGATGGCGCCTCCAGTGATTTTCTGCCGTGAAATATCTCCGTCGCCAGCCAACTGCACATCCTATTCACCTATTCTTCAACTGGATACTCAGTGTACTTCATCTTTCGCTGCTTCTTGTTTAAGGGTACCCAACAATTGTTCATTAGTAGCTAGATGCTCCTTGAAATGGTCTGAGAAGCCATCTATGATGCCTGGAGCATTGCTCACTTCTAGACCTCAACAAGTGTCCACAAATCCTGTTTTTGGTGAAGGCAAAGTTGGTGTTTTGTTGCTTAATCTTGGTGGCCCTGAAACTCTTGAAGATGTGCAGCCATTTTTATTCAATCTTTTTGCTGATCCAGTAAGTTAAATGTTGTTCCCTTTTTTCTGAGATTATTTTGGAGGAAAGTACCCTTTCGCCATTTAGGTATAACAACACATGCAATGATATTGTTTAACCTTGTTCAGTTCAATGGAACTTCCAATTGATCAGAAAAGCTGAAATGTGTATTCTTGAAATTACTAGTGATTCTAAAGGCGATTTCTTAGAAACAGAAGGCAAATTAGAGTGGAACCATCCTTTCGTGGTTTGGCAATACAATCTTCCACTCTTTGTTTAATGCTTTTTAACTTGGATTGTTTGGTTTGAATAGGATATTATTCGATTGCCAAGATTGTTTCGGTTTTTGCAAAGGCCATTGGCACAATTCATATCTGTTGCTAGAGCACCCAAGAGCAAAGAAGGTTATGCTTCAATAGGCGGTGGTTCTCCTCTTCGACGGATAACTGATGCTCAGGCATGAATTTTAATGGTTTGATAAAAATTGCTGATTGTTGATTAGTGTTTGAGCATTTAAGTAGGAATAAATGAAGATGAAATGTTGATCCAACAGAGGCTACAAAATGCTTATGATGGCAGATTTCCAGATTTTCTTTGTTAAGTAACAGTATTTTACCATAAAGGTGAAATGTTTTGGACCATGCTGAATTCCAGTGCTTAATGGTGGAAACACTTGCTTAGGCTATTCTTAGTATGACTTTTGCTATTTATTTTCAACTGACAACTCTTTTGCTGTTGATGCTGTTTGCTGTGGTTGATTTTTATATGAGCAATACTATATTTTTCTGCATTTATTTTCATGGATCCTCTATTCAATTCTGCCTTTTTAATAATATTTGATTTTTAGGCTGAAGCATTGAGAAAAGCTCTGTGGGAAAAGAATGTGCCTGCAAAGGTGTACGTTGGTATGCGATACTGGCATCCATTCACAGAGGAAGCCATTGAACAGGTATCTCATTTCTTTGTTTTTCATTTGTAAGCTTTTCCTTTTTCTTTGACTTCTATGGTTGTTTATGTGTTTTGGGTGCATTTTAGATGTTTTCTTGAGTCTCTACAATCATCCCTCATTGAGCAAATTAAGTGGTATCATATTTACACTTTCAACACTCTTATCCCTTGAATTTGAAGTACTAACTTGCTACAAGTTTGCCTAAACCCTTTGCTCCATGGAGATTTTCTGTAGGAGCTGTGTCTACACTACTGCAGAATCATATCATTTTGGGTTTAGATGATAGATTGACCGTTATCAAATTTTTCCAACTATACTGTAGGATCTCTTGAATCTTTTGGAGAAATTATAATTTTAAAGATAATTTAATAAATAGCTGATATTAGCTAGGTCTGCATTCATGACTGAGTGTAATCAATAAAAATAAAAAATTATTACAATATTCTTAAGCGGAGCTTACGGTACTAAGAAGCAAGACTAATGGAGAAGTGGGAAAAGATGGTGGAGGCTAAGTTATGCGGACGCTTCACTTGTTGGATTCTTCAAAAATAACCTACTTTTGGAGAATCGGACACACACCGGTTGACACTTTTGAAGAGTCCGAACAAGTGGGGAGTGTGTGGCTGGGAGAAGAGGCTCGTATCTTCCTGCAAGGGATTAGGCCAGCTAGTCTTTTCCCTCTTGTGTAATTCTCCCAAGGTGAAGCCAACCGAGTGGGAAAGCTTCTTAGGCCCCTCTTGTTTTTATTAAGATAAAGACGTTTGTCTAAATCTAAGTACATATCCAATTATTAAGATGTTGTCCTTAAATTTGGACATTGAAATTATTCCTTTTTTTAAAAAAGCAAATAGGCCAACTCGGTTGATATTATTAATATAATAAAAAATAATGACAAATGTACCTATGCCATGTTCAAATTGGAACTAGCTAAAAAAATTAAAAACTATTACAAACAAATGAATCCTATCTTGAGTTCTAAGGTGTGTTCAGTATGAAGAAAATATTCTCTATAAAAATAAGTAGGTTTCTTACTTATTTTCTTGTGTTCAATATCTAGGCGAAAATTATTATCCTAAAATCATTTATATATAATCTAGACAAACACTATGAGAAATAGGGGTATGGGGTGGTAGAGATGGGGGCTACGGGGGTAGGGGTGAAGATGAGAAGTGTAGGGGCAGGAGGAATGTGGATATAATCAATGTGGAATGTCATTAGTAGAACTTGTTTTCCCTACTTTTATTTAGGAAGTCATTTTCCTACTTATTTTTATAGTGAAAATATTTTCCAAAATTTTGACCAACCAAACATGAGAAATACCAAACATACCCCTAATCCAACCTGTTGTTACTCTGGCTGCTGTATGTTAAAGTTTCCTGCTATGTCTGAATAGAAGAATTAGTTAATCCATATCCACATATTCCATATCAGCTGGCATCTTCTGGAAGTAATCATATTCATCACTTGTCAATTATCTTCTTGGATCTGATTCTGAGTATTGGACACTGATGTTTGTCCATGTTTATTAGTTTTCCGGTGTTTTGGCAAGTCTGCAAAAGTAGAGAATTCCTATCTGCCAGTTCCTTCAGATGCCAGATTAGCTAGATAATCAGCTAATACAATTCCTTCCGTGTATGTATGTATGTCTTTTGTGTATTCTGCAATGCTGCATTGGAGATCTAGTATCCTCAACTATAGTGATGATTTGCCATGCTATATCCCATGTACTTCCGGTATATTTTTCATCAGCGAAGAGTCCGTTTCCGGTGTGAGTTGTGTTATTCCCTATTACACAGTGTATGCCAAAGCTCCCTTTACTGCCATTGTTTCTGCCTCTATGGTTTTTGTTTCATGTATTTCCTTTGTCTATGCAAAAGCCTTGTTTGAACAGTTTATGACTCACCAAAGAATTATTCATTAGAAATTTTGTCAGTACACCCCTCAACAAAATGAGGAAGCAAAAGGAAGAATAAGCATCTCATTGAGACTGATGGTATCCTTCTCATTGAATTTCATGTTCCGCTACATTTTTGGGGTGATGCGGTTCTCACGTCTGCCATTTAATAAATTGGATGCCCTCATTTTCCATTCAGAATCAAATTCCTTATTCAATATTGTTTCCTCAATCATCTTTATACTTTCTTCCCCCTGTTGTGTTTGGGAGCACATGTTCAGTTCATAAGTTAGCCCCTAGGAAAGATAAATTAGCTCTCATGCTCTCAAATGTGTCTTTCTTAGTTATTCACGGGTTCAAAAGGGGTATCATTGCTGCTCACCCGATCTTCATCGGTACCTCATGTTAGTTGACTCTCATTCTTTGAGCCTTGACCTTACTTTGCATCTTCATCTGATCATCTCGGCATATTTGAAGCCTTGCCTGTACTAATTTTGAGGAATCTACGGTAACTTCTTCGTCTCCAGCCATAGTGCCATTAGTCTTACTTATATCGATCTATTAAGAAGCTACACACTTTATCATTTCTATTCACGGTACTATCATCATTGCCACGTTCAACATCAAGCCTAGATGATTCATGTTTGCATTGGACCCCCTAGACCTACTACTGGCTTGTCTCCTCCTAATTAACTGATTGCAATTCTGAAATGGTATATGGTCTACTCATAATACTAACCCTTAGTATACCCTTTTAAGTTATCATCATATGCCATCATCCCATTATGCCTTTGTGTTATCTTTATCCTCTCTCTCTATCCCTAAGTCATCGGGTGAAGCACTGTATCATCTAGGATGGTGACCAACTATGATTGATGAGATGTCAGCTTTATATGTGAGTGGTTTGTGAGAGCTTGTTCCTCTTCATTTAGGTAAATTTAGTGTTGGTTGTCGTTGGGTTTATGCAGTCAAAGTTGGTTTAAACAACCAAGTTGATCGACTCAAGGCTCGCCTTGCTGCCAAGTGGTATGCTAAAATATTTTGATACTTTCTCTCCCATGACTAAAATAGCGTATGTTCGTCTATTTTATCTATGGCGATTGTTTCTCATTGACCTTTTTATTTTATTGGAAACTAAGAATGTTTTTCTCCATGATGACTTTGTGGTGGAAGTTTATATGGAGCAACCATCTAGTTTTGTTGCTCAACCGGAATCTAGCCGGATGTGTTGATTGCGTCGTTCACTTTATGATTTGAAACACTCTCCTTCCACATGGTTTAGGAACTTTAGCATAGTAGTTCACAAGTTTTGCATGACTCGTTGTGAGGCTAATCACACTATGGTTTATAGGCGTTCTACTCTAAATCTACGTATTTATTTGGTGGTCGCAAGTTCGATGGATTTGGAGCTGAAAACCACTGAAGTATACTAGCGAAGGAACTGGCGTCTCGCTGGCTAAACACCGACTTAAGTAGAGTAAGACTACCTCAATACTGGCGCTATAATCAGCGTTATACAATGATCGATCGATAGTTCGTTGGTCCCAGTGCAACAACTCCTGTTAGGACTGAAGGTCAGAACGAGGAAGTGACTGGCACTCCACAATTCTGGATAGGCGCTTCATTGGTCCAGCTCAAAGGAAATTAGTGCTCTTTCTTGGAAAGTTCTGTGGACCAAATGGGGATTTGTGCAATTATGTACCTTTATCATCTTCCCAATTAGGGATAGTAGAGAACAAAGCTCTTTCTGTGAGAAAAGATTCTTTGAGAATAGTGAAGAACTTCTGAGCTTGTAGAGGAAGAAACCTCAAATTTGTATCACTCTAAGCTTGGATTCAGATTTTGTTGACCAATTTTAGCTTGGAATGGAGATTTCCTACATGGGTTTTGTCGCTATTTCTTCTTTTATGAGCAGCTAAATCTGTAGCTAGGGGTGTGCGTGCTAGATGAGGGTGTAAAATCTCGGATGAATATTGATTTATGGGCTCTAATATTGATTGTATGACATGGATCTATTGTAGTCTTGAAGTTTTAATCTAAAAATCAGTAGTTGCAAACATTGATTGAGCTCTATGACACCATTTTCGCTTGCGAAAGCAAAATGGAGTTGAGTAAGACTCAATAGTGATGACTTGTTCAAATTACTCTATGGGTTTGAGCCAAGGATGGGATAAGCCGGATAATTCTCATTTAATGATATGAATTAGAAATAGGCCATCTACTCAAATAATGCTTGGTGTTTTATTTGAAAGGATCTTGGAGTTGATGAGTTCAGAAGAGATCCAAGGGACATGCATTTGATAGTTTGGGAGAATATCAACATGTAGCCTAAGACCAAACACTATCCATGTACCAATCAATTTTGTTGCGATTAATCCTTGCCTATTCGAGTTGAAACCCTAATCGTTATGGACACCCCTAGTCCTTTCCAACCTTGGTAGATCAATTTTGTGATAATTCCCTATTTTACTACTTGATTTTAAAGAATTTTAGTTGTTATCTACCCCCCTCTCTCACACACTCTTTTATATATATATATATATATACATTCTTGTTGAGAACTAAAATTTCTAGTTCGTTTGAGTTGTGAAATCAATTTAAGGAGATCTCATCGTCCAATCATTGTGGTTCGACTCCGGCCTCATAAGTTAGGTATTATTTGCAAACGACCGCTTATGCCCTAAAATATGCGACATAGTTGAGCGTTAATAAGTTGGCTATATCATTATTACCGACAATGGTCAGGATGGTGTTTCTGATTTCTCTTTCAGCATTCCTTGACCAAAAATCCTTCGAATTGAAGTATTTTCTAGGTATTAAGGTTGCTCAGTCATGATCAAGTATTGTTATTTATCAATGCTAGTACGTCTTAGTGAGGACATGAATGGAAAGATGTAGATCTATTGACACTACTACGGATCCGAATACTAAACACATAGTCATACCAGGACAGGGGGCGCCACTCAGTGATCCAAGAAGATATAGACTGTGTGTTGGTGAGTTGATTTATCTCACAGTACATCTCTTTTCCTGTGAGTGTTGTAAGTGTGTATATGGATTCTCCCTGTGAAAGTCATTGGGATGGAGTCGCCTGCATTCTGCGATATGTGAAGTCAGCTCTAGGTAAAGGACACTTCTATTTGAGGAACGAGGCCATGAGCAGATCGTTGGATATACAGACGCTGATAAGGAAGAGTCACTTTCTGATAGATTTTCTACATTCAAATATTGTGTTTTAGTAGGAGGTAATTTGGTGTTCTGGAAGAGTGAAAAATAAAGTATGCAAACGAGGTTAGAAAACCTATTTTCCGATATGAATTTCAAAGATGGGGAACCAAGGTCTAGTGGGGAGTTCTAATCAATGTTCATGAATGAGAGTTAGAATTATATCTTGGAATGTAAGGGGGTTGAATGGGGAGAGTAAAAAGGGAGATTGTTTGGGAACTTTTTCAACAATGGGGGGCGTATTTATGTGTTAGTGGAGACCAAAATAGATGGCTCTTTAGACAGCTTGTTACAAAGTATATGGAACAGCAGATGGGTGGGGGAGTTTCATAAAGAAGCACAGGGGAGCAGTGAATACTAATTATCTATGATAAAAGAGTTTGGAAGGGTGAATTAATGGGTTTGGGAAGTGAGTGTATCACTGACAAATTCACTTGTGTTAACGACAATTTCTGGAGAACACTGGCAAGATTTGATAGACATAAGAAACAGTTTCAATGGGCATTGGGTTGTTTGTGGGGACTTAAATGTCATTAGGTTTCTATATGAGAAAACCAACTGCTCCTGACTAGGTGGAGCTATGACTGATTTTTCAGCTTGCATTGAAGAGCTAGAACTGGTGGATATCTTTTATTTGGAGTATCTTTTACCTAGGAAGAGGAGAGGAGCATGGGTGTGCTTCTAAAATTGATAGATTCTCATTTTACTGAATGGGGGTGAGGATCGGGAGTTTTCACTCACATTAAGCAACAAACCTTCCTAAGCCTTAGATCACAATCCCATTCTCCTGACTTGTGGAAACTGGGAGTGGAAGAGTCTACTTTAAATTTGGAACTTGGTGGCTAGAAGTGGATACTTTTAAGGACAAGGTGAAAGAATGGGGAGTCTTTCACTGTGAATGGTAGACCTGGATTTGTACTTGTTGAGAAGCTAAAATTGCTTAAAGCAAAGCTAAAGGAGTGGAGCAAAGATAATAGGGGAAATTGGAAACAGTGAAAAGAAGACATCCTAAATGAAATTTGAAGATGTAGCAAAAAAAGGAAGAAATTGCTGGGAGGCAGAGGTCTATAATCTAATGGCTAAAACATGGAGATGAGAACACAAGGTTTTTCCACAGAATTGCAACATCCCACAAGACATCAATTTCATGGAGTAATTCGAACTGGATGGTAATACATTCAGGATCCAGAGACTATCAAGGAGGCTGTAGGAAACTACTACAAAGATCTCTACAAGGAGAGTAAAAATTGGAGACATGAGTTTAGTCTCCATGTGCCTTCAAGGATCAATGATGAGGAACATTTTTCACTGCAGAGAGACTTTGAGGAGGAAGAAATATTGGAACGTTTGAATAAGTGTGCTATCGGGAAAGCACCTGGACCAAATTGTTTCCCAATGGTGTTTTTCCAAACCTTCTAGAATCTACGGAAGGAAGATACTTTCAAGACCATTCAACATTTTCACTCAAATTAGATGTTCAGGAAAATCTTCAATGCAACATTCATTGCTCAGATCCAAAAGAAGCCTAGAGCCTCAGAACTAGAAATTTTCAGACCAATCAATCTGCTTGGGGGTGTATAAAGATTATTGCCAGATTATTAGCAGAGAGACTAAAGAAAGTAATAGATAAGCTGATCAACAAACATCAGATGGTATTCATCAAGGGTAGACAGATTATGGATGCAACACTCATAGCCAATGAATGCGTTGATTCAAGAATGGAGAGTGGGGCCCATACATAATGTATAAAGTTGGATTTTCGAAAAGCTTATGATCATGTGAACTGGCTTTCTTACTGAATATTCTCAGGCAAATGGTGTTTGGAGATAGATGGGTGACATGGATACAATACTGCAGTATCTCTATGCTTGTGAATGGAGAACCTATGGATTTTTTTTGCGCATCAGGAAGCGGTTTAAGATATGGTGATCCTGTTTCTCCTTTTCTATTCATTCCGGCTATGGGAAGTTTTGACGGTATGATTAGATAGAAACCAAAAAAGTTGGATTAAAGGGTTTAAAGTTGGGGACAATGTAAGGGGTGCGATGGAAGTTGGTCGTCTGTTTTATGGCTGAACAGATATGCTACATTAGAGTGATTCTTGTCTTGTTTGAAGCTGTAGCATGGATGAAAGTTGACTGGGGAAGAGCAGTTTAATCTCAATTAATAGGGTTCATCAGATTCTTGATATGGCCAGCATCCTGGGTGGAGAACTGAGCATTTACCCACAACTTATTTGGGTATGCCTTTGGGAAGCAAACATAAGTCTTTAGAGATCTGGGATGGCATCTTGGGAAGAACATAAAAGAATCTAGCCTGATAGAGATGGAAAGCTCAATAGTTGTCCTTTGGTGGGTTGACTGATCCTAATCAACTCTGTCCTAGATACATTGCCCACTTATGTGTGTCCCTATTTCTAATCCCATCAAAAGTTGTGAAGAAGTTTAGAAGAGACTTTCTGTGGTATGGAAAGAAAGAAGGGAAGGGTTACTGCCTTGTTAATTGGAATACAATAATGTTGAATACAGATCGAGGGGGACTAGGAGATGGAAATGTCAGACTGCAGAATGAGAGCTTACTTATTAAGTGCTATGGATATACACTAAAGAGATGGAGAAAAGCAATTGTGACAAAGTTTGGCGAACTTAATCCATGGTGCTCCAACTTTATATCTAATCCTTATGATATGAGGGTGTGGAGAACAATCAGAAACTTTTGGCCATTAGTGGAAGCCAATCTTAGCTTTAAGATAGGCTATGGGAACAAGACAAAATTTTGTCATGATGGATGGATTAGTCAATCACCACTCGAGGAGCAATTTCCGGATCTTCTCTAGATTTGTAGAAACACTGAGGCTAGAGTAAGTGAGTGCTGGACACCATAAGGCTGGAACATTTCCTTTAGAAGAATGCTTAATGATTGGGAGGTTGATAAAGTGGCTTTCTACAGAAGAAAGGGATGCAACTAGTTCCCAGGTGTTCTTTGTAGTGGGAGACAAGCAAGCATCTCTTCCTACATTGCAACTTGACTACTCAATTGTGGAATCTCTTCCTGAAACATAACAGGATACAATTGGACCATGCCAGAGCACACATCTGATCTACTGAGTTGCTAGATGAAGAGGGTAGGTGGCAAGAGTTAGAAGAAATGGTGGGGATTGGTTCTATCATGCATATGGTGGTCAGTATGGTTAGAAAGAAATAGTAGATTCTTTGAAGATGGGTCCAATTCCATTCATTAAGTGAAATGGAATTGTGTTGTATCTTTACTTTGGTGTAAATAACTGTGTATAGTAGATACAAATCAATTAGTAGACTTATTAGGAGACTTGTAATTGATAATATTCCTTTTTGGAGGCGTCCGACATGCCTTAATCTTGGAGAATACAACCTTACCAATTTTTTTGCTAAAATGAAACAAAGTGTGGCTGTTCGGTCTAGTGTAGAAGCAAAATATCGAGCAATGACTTTAGCAACTTGTGAGCTAGTTTGGATTAAACAGTTGCTCAAAGAACTAAAATCCAGAGAAATCAGTTTGATAGAATCTGTGTGTGATAGCCAAGTAGCACTTCATATCGCTTCAAATCCAACAATTCATGAGAGGACCAAGCACATTGAGATTGACTGTTACTTTGTCAGAGAAAAGATACTCTCTGAAGATATTGTAACAAAATTTATGAAGTCAAGTAATCAGGTTGCAAATATTTTACCAAGTCCCTCACTGGTCCTCATATTAAGTGCATCTGCAACAAGCTCGATATGTAAAACTTGTATGCACTAGCTTGAAGAGTGTATTAGAAATATGAGTTTTATATAGTATTCTAATTGGAAAAGGATTATAAAGTAATGTCTGTAAGTAGGGCTCATTGTAATAATGTAGATACACAATTCAATTATATTTTTCTTCTATATTTTTCACAGCCCTCTCATGGAACACTAGTTCGATTCAATGTGAACTGCAAACCTAATTTTCACATTCAAGTTCCATTGGCCAATCTTTCCAAGTGTTAATTATTTTAGTAATTGCTTGATCTATATGAGTTCACATAAAGCCACTGCCATAGCCTGATATTTTGCTTTTGCACTAGATCTTTCAAGTATATTTAGTTTATTACTTTTTCAAGAAACCAAATTTACTAGAATGTAGTATCCAAAGGCAGATAGTTTGTCGAAGGTAACCCCGCCAAATCTGCAGCAACATATTCAGACTCTCGTAAAGTATTCATCTCTCTGGAACAGATTTTATGTATCAAAGACTACGAATATTTGCATTCTGATGACTATCATAATGCAAAATCCAAAAACTGACTTACAACAGTTGTTGTGAAGGTAACATTAGGTTGAGTCCCAGTGAGATAATTTAACTTGCCTACCAACCTCTTATATCTTTTAGAATCATTATAGGGTCTCTTGGTAGCTGGTTAGAATTATGCCGGTATTAGTAATGCAGGTATTAGTCAGACATATATTAGTTATGCAATATTAGCTATTCCATCTTCCACCTCGCATAAGATGATACACCAATTTCCTCATAACTTATACATGTTTAGTTATGCGGGTTTTTAAATTGCAAACCAAACATTGTATTAATTTTATACATGAATTTACTTACTTCCTAACTAACTACCAAAAATTGTATAACTTGTATGTAAATTATGGAAAAGGGCCAAAAATACCCCCCAACTATAGGAAAAGGTCTATAAATACCCTCCATCCATCTTTTGGTCTAAAAATGCTCTTCTATTACCTTTTTGGTCTTAAAATACCCTTTCATTCACCTTTTTGGCTCACTTATTCCCTTCAAACTAACAACCCTCTCTTTTTTCTTTTTCTTTCTTAAATATTTATTATAGTGTTATTTTTTTATGGAATAAAATCAACCCTCACCTTTATTAGATTTGTTTCCATAAATTTTAAGACCCTTAATTCTTTTAAAAAAAAAAAAGGATCTAGTAATTTTTTTTTTAAGTTCATTTAGGAGTTATGATGAAAGATATTGTTTTAACTTGGATAAAATATGTGAATTTTTTTTAAAAAAAATTTAAATAAACTAGTAGTATTTTTTGTATTGTATATATTTTTTTTAAATTCGTATATTGTTTTGGCTTTAATAAATTATGGAAAAAATAATTTAAAAAATCTAAAGTTATAATAATACATATTATGAAAATATTAAAAAAATTTTGCACATTCTTATATTTTATTTATACAAAAAAATTAACCTTTTAAGGATCAAAGTGCTTTATTAATACCAATTTAGCTCTCTTTAATTTTTTTTATTTAATGAATTTGAATAGTTATTGTTATTTTATTATAACATTATAAAAATAAAAACATACTCTTTGGATTTGGATAAATTAAAAACTTACTTTTTTATTAACTTTATATTTAAAACAAATCTTTTTTAGATTTTTCTTCATAATATATCTAAGCCAAAACATATACATGCATCATGATCCAAAAAGAAATCTATAATTAAAAAAAAACTATTAGTTTTATTTTTAAATTTTAAAAAAAATTCATATAATTTATCTAAGTCAACAAATCTTTCTTCGTGATCCCAAACCAAACCAAAAAGAAAACTATTTTTTTTTAATTTGAAGATTTTGAAGAGGTATTTTATCTTGGTTTTGATAAATTATGAAAAAAGATCTAATAGAGATGAAGTTCTTATTTTAATCCATATAATTGAAAATGACATAATAAATATTCTTTTTAAAGAAAAAAGGGTTGTTAGTTTCAAGGGTATAAGTTAGCCAAAAAGGTGAATGAAAGGGTATTTTTAGACCAAAAGATTAGTAGAAGAGTATTTTTAGACCAAAAGGTGGATGGAGGTTATCTATGAACCTTTTCCTATAGTTCGGGGGTATTTTTGACCCTTTTCCGTATAAATTGATTCATAGATGAGTTACCTCTTTACTAGTTACCAAACAACCCCTACGAGGTTCCTCCCGGCTTACTAGAAGTTTAATTTGGATCAATTAGAGTATCAATAGTCCTACAATTTATCATTTATGTTTCCTCGAGAATATCATGAGCATACTTCCTCTTTGAAATGGAAATTACCGATCTAGATTGAGCACCCCCAATACCTAAAGTTCTTCAATCAGCGAAGGTCCTCGGGCAGAAACTGCTGGAAAAGATGATGCTTCAATTTGGTAATATCTTCTTCGTCATTTCTTGTAGACTATATCAACAACATGGATCACCAAATTCATATACAAATCTGAAGCTAAATGACATAATCAGTTTCACTATGAACCATGCTCGATGGGACCACTTTAGGCGATATAGTGATTGCTATGGCCTAGACACTATGACACTGGACTCTACCCCGAGCAATAAAACCTGCTGGTTGCTCCATATAATACCTCTTCTTCGAGGTCCCGATGAAGAGGCCAATGGTGAAAGATAAACATAGATAGAAAATGACAAACTAAAGCAATCTTAGCTATGGGAAAGAAGGTATCACACTGTCACCATAGTCAAGTCCAAAAATTCGTCTTTAACCTTTACTAAAAGTTCATAACAAGAGTCTTTAAAATGAAGTGGTTGTAGAGATATAATAGTGAAGAGCAAACCTTACGGAAGGATGTGGTGATGGAGCTTGTATTTGGAGATTGGATCTCAACCTGATTTGCTGATAAACTGGGGTCTATAGTGGGACATGGGAGGAAACTTTAATTCTGGATGGACCATTGGTTGGGATATGGCCCTCTAAATGATATTTTCTCAGGTCTCTTTAGTTTATGCAGTATATCAGATGCTTCTATTGAAAAGACATGAAGCTTACAAGGCTGGAACATACCTTTTAGGAGAATGCCAAATGGCTAGTTGGGAGGTGGATAGGATTACTGAGTTCTTCAAGGTGTTGAACATTTTCAAAGGCACCACTGCAACTGAAGATTCCACCATATGGAATGGTAATGGCAGGAAGTGCTTCACAGTTAAATCAACATATAATGCATTAGTTGCTACTAGACGCAAGATACAAGATGGCCTTGGAAGAATAATATTTGGAAAGCCAGGGCTCCTTCTGAAGTGAGAGTTTTCCCTTAGTGCATAGTTAGGAGAGCATGCCTGACTCATGAAAACCTGCAAAGAAGGGGAATAAAGATAGGTTCAAGATGCTTTTTAGTTTTTATGTCAGGAGAATGCTAAGAATAACAATCATTTGTTTTTACACTACAAAATGACTGGTCAACTGCGGCAGATTATCTTGAGCATGTTTGGCCTGAAACAGGTCATGCCAGAGTCCATTACTGATATGTTAAAGGGCTGGAACAAAGCATGAGACCGTATAAGGCAAAAGGTGTGGTGAAAATCTATCCCAACTTGCATATTGTATGGCGGACTGTATGAAAAGAGAAAAGAAAACAAAATTGTTTTGGATTCCTATACCTAACCCCTACATGTTTTGGACAGGCGTAGTAGTTGTTTTGGAGTTAGTAGTAGATTTACTAGATAATTAAGAAGAATTGTGTATTATACTTTGGTAGGAGACGAGCGGAAAGTGAGGTTGAGATAGTTCGGGCATGTGATGAGGAGATGTTTGGATGCGTATGAGAGGATGTGAATTAAGGTAAAAGGTTAGTAGGTAGGAGTGTGTCCATGCTAGTAGGTAGGTAGGGGTGCATTGTCTTGTTACCCTTACAAGTAGTCTCTTGTTCTTTAATTGTCGTTGATATTTGTTATTTCGTTTAGTTCAATTGCAATATTATTTTGTTTTAGTATTGTTTTGTTACTACCTATTGTTTCTTGTACTTTCCTTGCGTCTTTTTCTATTCTGTTTTTGTCTTGAGCCCCGTCTATTCAAAATAGCCTCTGTAACTCATCCCTGAGGTAGAGGTAAGGTCTGCGTACACTCTACCCTCCCAGACCCTACTTACCTGCGTACGCTCTACCCTCCCAGACCCTACTTTGTGGTAATAGATTGGGCATGTTGTATAATATAATTTCTCCCTATTTCCAGTTTTTTCTTGAAGCACTTTGAGTTACTCAGGATAGAATGGAAGTTGAGCTGTTGGTTTTCATATCCTTTTCCCTTTCTATTCATTTTGCAGATTAAAAGGGATGGAATCACAAAGCTTGTTGTGCTCCCTCTTTATCCACAGTTTTCAATATCTACGAGTGGTTCAAGCCTTCGCCTATTAGAGAGTATATTTAGGTAATAAACATACCCTCCTATTAGGCAGTATAGTTAGGTAATAAACATACCCTATTTACCTGCTCAGAAAATACGTTCCATTTTCGATTGTCAAACATTTGTGGAGCAATGAGTATTTTCTTCAGGGAGGATGAGTATCTTGTTAACATGCAACACACAGTTATACCCTCATGGTATCAACGGGAAGGATATATCAAAGCCATGGCAGATTTGATGGAAAAAGAGTTGAGAAGTTTTGAACATCCTGAAGAGGTAATATTTTCTCTATTCTTTGATTTCTCATGGTATTCTTACCTCTTGAAAAGAGATGTTCTTTTTCCTAATAAGGTCCCATCGTTCCTGATAGTATTATACATGAGGCAAGTAAAGTATTTGTGTATTTTTATTTTTGTTATCATTACCTAAACTAGAAAAATTCATACAAAATATATGCCTTCTCAATTTTGCTTTCTTCTGTAATAAATGCTTAAAGATTCAAATTTACCAGTTTAAAAAAATACACTGCTAAAAGATCTTTGTCATGAATATTGTGATACTCTTGATTTATTGTATCATTTTCTATCAAGTCTTTTGTTTGGAGACCTTCTCTTGAAGCTCCATCGAGTTGGTTATGGTAGAAATACAGAATCAGGAAAAGATCTCTGTACAGTGGAAGATATTAAGGATCAAAAACAAAGGAACACTATAGCACTCTAGCTAAGATTTCTCCTGATTTGACGCTGTTCTGTTCTTGCCTCTACTCCTCTACATTTCGTATTCATGAAATAATTTCAAATATTTTATAATGAAAATTAAAGCAGGGTCTTCCCCAGAAGTACAAAGTCTCTCGAACTTGTGTACTGCCTTATTAACTGGCTTCATATACACAGGTGATGATATTCTTCAGTGCTCATGGTGTACCACTTGCATATGTAGAGGAAGCAGGTGATCCATACAAGGCTGAGATGGAAGAATGTGTGGACTTAATAATGGAAGAACTTGAGAAGAGAAGGGTACATAATGCATATACTTTGGCCTATCAGGTACCTTTTCAGATCTATTAGCATACTTACATTTTACGAATCATTATATGTAAACACACTTGCATAGGTAACGTTGTCTAGTTTATGCATTCGAACATTCTTGTACTGAAGATAAGAAACTAGCTTCTTGCACATTTTATATTTAGGTTCATCTTTATGACCATTTATAAGAAAGCTCAGAGTTCAGTTGGTGTGCAATTAAAGACTATTACATCCCTCACCGCTTGAATGCGATGTTTCCTATCAGCAAGATTCCCATGTATGGGTTATAGTTCCCCAACCCTCTTTGCTTTTCAAGTATGGAAATTGTAACGCCCGAGCCAAGCCAGATCTGACCTGCACCCGGTGCCTTAACCTGACCGAGTGAACCCTTCTGCATGAACACAATGACTTAACAGTTTCCCTTGAAGAACATACTTTAAAGCAGAATGTAAGGCATGGGCCTCATTTGGCCAATCCTTTAATGAATGACGAAACATTATAGTAAGAATAATAATTCCGTTTTCATAAAATAGCATGAAGAACATTTTGATGTATGCATAACATAAGTTCCGTCATAAAGACAATGTGAAATAGTTTTCGAAACATATACATGACATGAGTACATTCTGTCTACGAAAACTCTGAGACGTGGCCTCACAATAAAAATGCCAGGACAAAGCCATGGCCTACCTAAAAGATCTATATACATCAAAAGAAATGAACTGGTCCCAGATAAGAAGTGAGACTTACCAATACTAGTTGGATAGGGGTGGGATGCCTATCAGGGAAGCCTATCACACTGCACTGAACATGTGAACACCTGAACCTGCTTTATGAAATGCAGTGCCCCCGACAAAAGAGATGTGAGTACATGTGGAATAGTGTTGTTCTTTTAAAAGACCGGGAAGCGAAAAAGGATTAAAAATGTCTCTCAATATTTTTATTAAGCATAAGAGGATTTAAAATAGCCAATTTAAGCACATGATATGTAGAAAAATCTGCAATTCAAAATTCAAAAAGCTAGAATATCTCAACAACTAAAACAACCTAATAAAAATTCAAATTTCAAATCTGTCCTGAACCTAGACAACTTATTATGCTAAAAATTACTGCAGTAACTAAAGTAAAAATTCGACACTCCTCCTTGCTCAAGTTACTGCAGTTGAAAAGATGCTCCTCAATTTCTGCTTTGGCAGTTGCAGCTGAATTCTTTTCATTTTTTTGAACTTGCAAAATATCTTCTTTTTTCTTTTTCTTATTTTGGGCTTTTGCTTAAAAAACGCCTTCAAGAACCTTATCGTGTCTAGAAGCTCTTTCGAAAGTCCTGTAATCTGGTTTATTGTAGGATTTGCGAAATGTTGTTGTGAGGATTTTTCTTCCATCACAACGTCACATAAAGTGTGTGTTACAAAATACGATTTCATTTTCATTGGTCAATTTTGATAGTTTTCGCTACTGAAAATTTGCAGGGCACTCACAGAGATTGTTGCTCGCCCTTTTTTAGGTTAAAAATTGGTTGAAAAAAGTAGTGGTTGAAAATAGCCCTGGCGGATTACAGTGGGTTGAAAATAGCCCTTGCGGGTTCAAAGTAACCCTGATGGGTTAAAAATGATTCTTTAGAAGAACTCACAGATCCCGTAAGATCAATGAAGGCCTTGATAGTTGATACCACTGTTAGTTTTTTAAAGGATGTGAAGTAAAAGAGAATTGAAAATGTCTCAATATTTTTATTAAGCAGAATAGGACTTTAAATAGCTAATTTGAGCACATACTATGCAGAAAAATCTCCAATTCAAAATTCAAAAAGCTAGAATATCTCAACAATTAAAACCTAATAAAAATTCAATTTTATTCTATACCTAGACAATTTATTATACTAAAGTAAAATTCAACAAATAGTATTCATATGTAAAGCAGAAAAAATAATATAAAATAGATCAAAGAGCTCATAAGAGAGGTACATGCATATATGGTAATCTGGAAGCATCTGAAAGCTGGGGAAACATCATAAAGAACATTAAGCCTTACCATTCTTAGTTCATTAAGTGTGTCTTTTGGATCACTAACTCAATGTTTGAGATTCATTACACGTTATTATCCTTGGACTCGTTATGCTAACATTTTCTTTAGTTCTTGGGAGTAATATGTATAGCATGGGGTTAGCATAGTGACATAAACACCACAAGAGGCAATACACAACATCGGTAGACACAAGGAGAACTGGATAGTCTGCATGTAATACGTGATATCTGTTACCACAAGGGCCATTGGATAGGTCTACATGTAATGTGTGTCATTAGTAACCAGAAGGGGCATTGCTTAGGTCTGCATGTAATACGTGTCATCATTGATCACAAGGTGCACCGGATAGGTTTGGTAATAAACGTCATCCATAACCACAAGGGGCACTACTTAGGTCTGCATGTAATACGTGTCATCATTGATCACAAGGTGCACGGGATAGGTTTGGTAATAAGCGTCATCCATAACCACAAGGGGCACTAGATAGGACCGCGTGTAATATGTGTCATCAATCATCAGTAACTACAAAGGGCACTAGATAGTGATAAAAGCCATAGAAGATATTCTTGAGGAATACATTACATTAGCTATTGGGATCTGTTATACATGATTTGTTGTGATCGTAATACCTTGGAGTGATTCATCTAACATACATGACATAGACATCTGAAATAGAGGGACCATAGACCATAGAACGTAACATGGAAGCTCAACATAACGGGGGCGACAATAACCTAAAGTAGTGTATAAGCAGGAAGGATACAACATGGAGACTCATTTAAGCATAACATGGCAAAAAGTTAGCCATTTTCATAACATATACACATTCTTGGGTCGTATGGCCTTAGCCCTTTTGTGATACATTTTGCACCATTCATGGTTATTGCACTTTAGGATGGTTCCATTAAGCAGTAATGGCAATAAGCACTTTCATAAGAGAGGTTACCGACTATTTATATACATAAACATTTGAGGCATTTAGAGATGTGGACATATTACATTATACTAGGAGTGGCAAACGAGCGGGTCGAGTCAGATATGAGTCGATCAAATATGACTTAAGTAAAAATGGATAAAAAACCCAACTTGACTCATATTTTACCCAATGGATAATATGGGTAAATATGGATACCAATATTATAGTAGAAATCATGTTAAAAGTTTCAAAAACAAATCTTTTTAGCCATTCCTCACCCCTTACCCCTCCACCCTCACCCCCACCCCACCCCACCCCACCCCTACCCTCGAGGGCCCCCTACACAAAAAATAAATTTTTTACCCCCCCGAACCCCAAAAAAATTAATTTATTTTCTTCAAAAAAAAATTCTTAAATATTTTTACCTCTAACTCCCGCCCGCAACCCCCGAGCATCTCCTCACTCCCACCTTGCATTCTTTTAAAAAAATATATATATAAGTTTTTTTACAACCCCACCCCCCTACCCACCAAATAGGATGTGCAAAAATCGAACCGACCGATAAAAACGTTATTGGTTTATTAGGCTATAAAATTTTTAATGGTTTTGAAAAAATGAATTATTGGGTTATCGGTTCAATACCGATTTTTACTATTGGGTTATTGGTTACCCGATAACCCAATAAGATTATAATAATTTACTATTTTATCCCTTCATAAATATTAAATATTAGTAATTTAATAGTAATAGGACACTATAGCAGTACTTTACCTATTTTAATCTTTACCGTATTTAAGTGATTAGTTACGCACTTTAGTATTTAGTCTTTAGTTTTTTACTCTTTCGTACTCCATCTGCTTGTATTAATGCAAATTCTCATTATCATTCTTATCAGATAAATAAAAAATCGAACTGTTAAGAACTTTAAACTGATAAATCGAAAATTGATAAAAATTATTTTATTGGTTTAGCATATTTAAAATTGAAAATCGATAAACCGAAACAATAATGTATAATGCCGAACCGAACCGACCGATGCACACCCCTACCCCCAAATATTTAAAAAATTAATTTTTTCCCCTCCGAATAAAATGTTTAATTTAATTTTTAGAAATTCAAAACATTTTACTTACCCCCACCCACCCCAACTTCTTCCATAAAAAAATCATTTATATTATGAATGAGTCTTTTTTACCCGTATTACCTATTATATTACCCATTTTTAAATGGATAAATATGAGTCTTACCCATTTTTTATCCATCTTATGGGTTGGGTACCCAACTCATTTAAAATGGGTAAATATGGATAAGTATCCAAATAACTTACCCATTTTGCCACTTCTACATTATACTATGGGAGCACCAAGTGTGAAGGGCATAAGACTTTAGGAACTTATAGTTATGGTGAGTACACATCATTTTATAGATAAAATAGTATCCTAGAGAGTACTTTAGGGTCAGGGACCTGGACTCTTTTTGGAGATATTACTTGAAAAGTACTTATCATGAGCCAACTACCACCTTTAGGAATCTTAGATATTATCATCTCATAGAAGATATGCAATTGTATGGAGATACCTTAAGTTTTAATACATTAGCTCACTAGAATACACAATACACAACATGGAGGGACATACCAATGGAGGCTACATTCCGGTGTGTGTGTGTGGTTGGGGGGGGGGGGTTCGTGCCTTTGGCTTACAAAGCATTTCCTTATTTTTAGACATAACTTTCAGGTATAAAGATGTCATTTTTGATACTTACGACATTAGACATATCCATAAGAGGAGCTAATGAACTTGGCATGAAGGTATGATAGACATAAGGCATTGGATACAACTACTAAGAAATATATTGACATGAAAGATTTATCATTTAGGAGTCATTTGGTAGAATGTATAGGAGTAATGCTAAATAGAGTGTATTAATGATGTTTGCATTAGTTATGCTTGTATTAATTATGCTTGAATTATTGCTTATGCATTGTTTGGTTTGGTGTATTCAAAATAACCTGCATTGCATAATTTTTTTTTAACAATGATACCCTCCACAAATATGGTGAAAAGATGTCAAAAAGGTTTTAAGGAGCAAGTCTTTAACTATGATAATGCATGCATTAAATATCTTTGCATCACTAATATCATGAATTTTCTTGTCTTAGTAATACACTCCTCAATACACAATTGAGTGTGTAACTTGTGAGAAATATAGGAGAAAAATATTATTGAATTGTGTATTTACATTACTATATAAAGACCCTATTTATAAATACTACAATTTAATTCAAGTCCAACTAGGAAACAACATACTATTCTTATTCCAATTCTAAATAGGACTATATATTCCTATTCTAACACTCCCCCTCAAGCTAGTGCATACAAATCATAAGCACCTAGCTTGTTACAGATATAATTAATACGAGGGCCAATGAGGGACTTGGTGAAGATATCTGCAAGCTGATCACTTGACTTCACAAACTTGGTAACAATATCTCTCGAGAGTATCTTTTCTCTGACAAAGTGACAATCAATCTCAATGTGCTTGGTCCTTTCATGAAACACTGGATTTGATGCAATATGAAGGGCCGTTTGATTATCACACACAAGTTCCATGTGATCATCTTCGCCAAATTTTAGCTCCCTTAATAACTGTTTGACCCAAATAAGCTCGCAAGTTGCTGCAACCATTGCTCAATATTCTGCCTCTGCACTCGACCGAGCAACCACATTCTGTTTCTTGCTCTTTCACAACACCAAATTACCTCCTATTAATACACAATATCCGGATGTAGACCGTCTATTAGAGGGTGATCCTGCCCAATCAACATTTGTATATCCCGTGATATGCTCATGGCCATGATCTTCGAAGAGTAGTCCTTTTTCGGGCGCTGACTTTATATATCGCAGAATATGAACAACTGCATCCCAATGACTATCACAAGAGGAAGTCATAAACTGACTTACAACACTCATAGGGAATGAAATGTTAGGTTTAGTCACTGAGAGATAATTTAACTTTCCCACCAGTCGTCTACATCCTATCATCCTTGTCTCCTTAAGAATGTCTAAGGCATACTTGCGTTGAGAAATAACAATACCTGATCCAGATTGAGCAACCTTAATAGTCAATATCTAGAAAATACTTTAATCTGCCAAGGTCTTTAGTCTGAAAATGCTTAAAGAGATGTTTCTTCAAACTAGTGATACCATCTTTATCACTGTCAGTGATAACAATATCATCAACATAAACAACCAAATAAATACATAAATTTGGTGCAAAATACCAATAAAATACAGAGTGATCAACTCCACTACGAGTCATGCCGAACTCCTGAATTACTGTGCTGAACTTTCCAAACCAGGCTTGAGGAGACTGTTTCAGACTATAGAGTGACTTGCACAATCGACATACAAGTCTATTAAACTTCCCATGAGCAACAAAACCAGGTTTTTGCTCCATATAGACTTCTTCCTCAAGATCACTATGTAGAAAAACATTCTTAACGTCCAACTGATGAAGAGGCCAATGACGAATGACAACCATAGATAGAAGAATACGGACAAATGCCATTTTAGCCACGGGAGCAAACGTATCACTAAAATCTAGCCCAAATATCTGAGTATATTGTTTGGCAACAAGGCAAGCCTTAAGTTGATCAACCTGACCATCTGGACCAACTTTTACTGCATAAACTCAACGACAACCAACAGTGGATTTACCTATAGGAAGGGGAACAAGTTCCCAAGTACCGCTCGTATGTAAAGCAGACATCTCATCAATCATAGCCTGCCTTTATCCCGAATGAGAAAGTGCTTCATCTATTGTCTTAGGAGTGGAAATAGAGGAAAAAGACGATACGAAAGCATAATAGGATGATGTGAGACGATGATAACTCAAGAAAGTATAATGTGGGTTAGCATTTCGAGTGGACTGTATACCTTTTTGATGTGCACTCGGTTGGCTAGGAGCAGGCAAGTCTGCAGTAGGAGCAGTGTCTGGCGCATGACATGAGTCATCTGGAACTAGTGCTGGACGTGGACGACGATGATAAGTCAAGAGAGGTGGAGGTTTGTTGGGTTTTGTCAGAGGTGGCACTACAATTGAAGATTCCTCAAAAGTCGGTACAGGTAGGACCTGAGGTAGAGGTAAGACCTCAAAGATATCATGACAATCATATGATGTAAAGTAAGGTTGAGATTCAAAGAATGTGACATCCGTGGACAAAAAATATCGATTAAGGTCAGGGGAATAACAACGATACCCTTTTTGAACTCGATAGTAACCAAGAAAGACTCATTTGAGAGCACGAGGGGCTAATTTATCTTTTCCTGGAGCCAAGTTATGAACAAAGCATGTGCTCCCAAAGACACGAGGAGGTATAGAATGAAGATGTGACAAAGGAAATAGTATGGAATGTGGAACCTGATTCTGAAGGGAAGATGAGGGCATTCTATTAATTAAATAACAAGATGCAAGGACAAAATCGTCCCAAAAACGCAGCAGAACATGGAACTCAATGAGAAGAGTGCGAGCAGTTTCAAAAAGATTCCTATTCTTTCGTTTTGCTACACCATTCTACTGAGGGGTGTACGACCCCTTGGTGAGTCACAAAATCTTGAAATTGAGAGGACATGTATTCTAGCGTATTATCACTATGAAGAGTATGAATGGAAACACCAAACTGGTTTTGTATTTCAGCAAAAAACTTTTAAATATAAAAAATAACTCCGAACGATCTTTCATTAAGAAAACCCAAGTACATCTTGAATAATCATCAATGCAAGTAACAAAATAACGAAATCCTAAGGTTGAACTAACTCGACTAGAACCCCAAATATCAGAATGAACTAAAGAAAAAATAGACACGGAACGACCCTCATACTATGTGAAAATGTAGCACGAGTGTGTTTCCCAAGATGACACGACTCACAATCTAATGAGGATAAACTAGACAAACTAGGTACCATTTTTGCAATTTAGATAGACTAGGATGTCCCAAACGTTTGTGAATTAGGTCTGGAGGATCTGCGACGGAGCATGCACAGAAGGAATATGATCAAAAGCGCCTGAGTTCATAACCCATGATCCAAGAGTACTAGACTATGAAACACAAGCAAAAAGATTACCGCAACAGGAACATTAGGTTGAGGAACCGGTGCTACTTGTGGAGACGGTTGCTTACTTGCTCGATACTGAAGGAACTCATCATATTCGGTCTGAGCAATATGAGTATTATTGGATGATCGGTCAGGTGGAGCAACAGGTGCTACTTGTAGGGATGTTTGCTTAGTTGCGCGATTTTGAAGAGATTCGTTATATTCCTTTATAACAATAGGATCATAACTGGGCGGTGGACAAAGTATAACATATGTCGCGAATATGTCCAGACTTGTGGCAATAACTACACTTAGAACGAGATCTTTCAGAACGACTTCCTCCTCGTCGGTTCTCCATAGTAGATGGTTGTTTATCAATAGTTTGAGATGCAAGAATAGAGGAGTCAATGGTGGGTGATAAAAACTATTTCATGACTGGGAGGCACATCAAGACGAAGTAAACAAAAGAATAATTCATCCATTGTAGGGATGGTAGGACTAGCTAAGATCTGATCACGTACAGAGTCATGGTCAACAGGAAGTCCAGCAAGTGTAAGGACTAAAAACAATGTCTGTCTGTGCTCTTGTTGTGTTTTCACGTTCGCGGTGATTGGCATCAATGTTTCAAATCCCTCCATGACTGCCTGCACTTGTCCCAAGTATGTAGACATATCAGATTCTTGTTTTTTTAAGTTGGTCATTCGAGATACCACATCATGAAATCGAGATATGTCATTAGTATCTAAAGCACGAGCCTTTTCCCAAACTGAATAACATGTCTAGAATGGGCAAAACAAGGACATCAACTTGGAATCAATAGATCGCCATAGGAGACTACACAATTGAGCATCAACCTTCTCCCATTGTGTTTTGGCTATTGTAGATTCTTCCGCAGCCTTTCTCCTTTCATCTATCACACCAACATTGGTTGTTAAGTGATCGTGGACATCTTGACCTTTGCACCATAATTCAACTGAGGAAGCCCATGCCAAATAGTTGGAACTACCCATTAATGGTTCTGAAGTAATCATAGAATTTGAACTTTTGATTCCTGTACTTTTGGAGCCAAACATATCAAACCCAAAAGACATCTTTTGAAATAATCTTTCTCTTTTGGTCTAATGCCTCGGAATGCAGAGGCGACCTCACTGAGGGAAAAAAGTTCAAAAAAGTCGTCGGAAAATAGCCTGGAACACTGAAAAAGTCGTCGAAAAATAGCCTGGAACACTGAAAAAGTCGTCGGAACCCTAATTCCGGCGATTGAATCTGGATAAAAAGGCTGGGGTGGGGTTGGAATTATTGTGCGACCCCAGCAGAAGAAAAAAAATCGAAAAAGGGGTCACTGGAGAGCCCAAACGCGCCGGCGCATGAAGTAGATCTCGTCGGAAAATAGCCACTTCAGGCGGTGCATGAGGGCGCGTGTGGGGCAGTTTTCTGGTGGTTTTGGCTGAGTTGTGGTCACCCAGGCTTCCGAGCTTAGTGATGGTGTTGGTTTTCGTACAACATCCACAGAAACGACGATGCCATAAACCAACTCCTGAACAGTGAAACTTTTTTTTTCTTTTTTTTTCCTCACAAATGCTCTGATACCATGTGAGAAATATAGGAGAAAAATTATTATTGAATTGTGTATTTACATTATTACCTAAAGACCCTATTTATAGATACTACAATCTAATCCAAGTCCAACTAGGAAACAACATACTATTCCTGTTCCAATTCTAAACAGGACTATATATTCCTATTCCTATTCTAACACAACTAGTACAAGCATTAATTATATATATGTTGAAAAAGTGATCCATACAAGATACTACTAATACACAGAGCTAATTCATGCATTATTTCTTCTAATATACTCTACCAAACAACCCCGTAGAGTACTCATAGTATAATTTGGAAGAGGAAATCCATAAGCTCATGAACAAGTGGAAAACATCAAAAGAAAGATCATGTCGTGACAGAGAAAAGGGTTTTAGCCTTATTTACCTCGATTCCCGACTTTAAGTGTGCCACAAAGGACGACGCTCCTCTAAGACCGTAATCTATAAGAAAAACGATAATTGGAAGCTAAAATTAGCATAGAGATTGAAGACTAAGCCACTAAAGCAATTTATTGCACATTAAGTGAGCTAAAACTCCAAAATCCTCCTTCATTGGCATATCCACAACCAACCTTCTCCTCTTTGCAAACTGTAAAATAAGGTCTTGCGCCTAACTCACACCTCAAAAGCTAGCTTGAAGGGAGGAGGATTCTCCAAGCCTTATATGGAGACTACGCATCTCATTTACCATTGATGTGGGACTTTTTTATTCTTCAATACCCTACATCACACTTAGGGCTGGACATCTAGTGCATGTGCAAAGTTTAATTTGGGGCCCAATATTGGGTGAGATGAGACCTGCTCTGCTACCATGTAAAGTTAGGTCTTGGGCTCCGTAAAATTATATCTCGTGCCTAACTCACAGTTCAAAAGTTAGCTCAAAAGGAAGATGATTGTCCAATTCTTATAAGGAGACCATCTCATAAACCACCGGTGTGAGATTTTTTCATTCTTCAGAAAAACAATAACACAACCATTTTTTTTCGAGGTTGCCCATACCTCTCCGTGCAGCAGCACATCAAGAACTCTACCATAACAAACTCCATCTTCTCACAAAATCATCAAAAAACAAGGTTCATGGCTTTTGACACCATCCCATGAGTCTCCTAAATCATTCTTAATACAACAATAATAGTCCATAACACGAGCTTAGGAGAATATTCTTACCTTGAATAAAAAAGAAAACAAAACATCTTCTCTCGAGCCCTAGATGATAAACCCCTTGAATCTCTAGAATTTGAAGAGGAATAGGTGTTAGAGTTGTGTAATGTTTGAAGAAATAGTCATGGAAGATGGTAGGAATCACTTAGCTTGAAGTGGGAGGAGTGGAGTGAGAGAGAATTTATTCAAGTCAAGTAAAAGAGAGAAAATGAAGTAAACCTCGGAATTTTTCTATTTATAGAAGCTGACAGATGGTCACATATGGTTGTAGGTTAGTACACAAATGTTTCTGTGGCTGCCTTAAACTTGAATCCACATAAAGTGGCCTCTACAACCATAGGCTCTGTACATGGAGTCCACTGACAGCAGTTTCGTAACATGTACATAACTTCTTGTACAGAGCTCGGATTGACGAACAGTGTGATTGGTTCGAAACTAGATTCAAAGATATTTAACTTTGGTAGGAAATTCATCATATAAAGCTTTATACACGGAGCATATGCTTGCTAGAAGTTAGACCTTATACGAGCAGTGTTATTAAAAGCGACAAAGCATTCGCTTCAAGCACGAAGCGCTTGCTTTTAGCGTGACGCGACAGCCTGTCGCTTTAATGTCTTGGAGTGATGCGATGGTGAATAAGCATGCGCTTCTGGGACTGAAACGAGAAGCTTGTCCTTATTTTAAAGTGAGAAAAAGCTTGCTTGAGCGAGAAAACGTTAACTAGGTTTCGTTGTTAAAACATTCTGTAAAAATACTTGAGGTAAGTTTTCCCGAACACGAGACTTGTGCGACTGTTGTGGCTCAAGGTAAGTTCTTTTTCTCTTCTTCCTCTTCTTCTTGTTCTTCTTCTTTTTCTCTTCTTCTTTTTCTGTATCTCTACTGCGATCGTGATGGGATTTTCTTTTTCTCAATTTGTTGTAGGTCGTGTAACTCTCTCTCTCTCTCTCTTTTTCTGATTTGAACTTCTCTGCTACTGGCTACTGCACTGGACTATGCTCTTTTTTTTCGTTCTGATTTGTATATCTTTCCCTATGCTCTGTGTTTTTCCTTTCTGATTTACAATATCCTCTACTCTGCTAGTGCGCTGCAATACTCTTTGATTTGTCTCTGTTTTTGTTTTCACTGTTCTTTCCTGTCTCTGTTTTCCTCTCTTTTTTGCTTATCCGTGATTTCTGTCTCTGCTCTGCTTATTATTGTAATAAGTTCTATTTTCTTATTTATCTATGCATGTTCAATAGTTTCTATTTTTGTACTAAATAGCGCTTTATTTGAAAAAAGTGTGCTTCTCACTTCGTTGAAGCGAGCCCTCATCGCTTTTTTCAGCTTCTCGCTTCCCAAAACAGTGTGTGCAAGCTTATTTGAAAACTTAATTTGTGGAGAAGTTTCTAAACCGACTTTGTGATAGAGTTTCCTTTAAACCTTAATTCACATCCAACATAACTAAACATTGACCTTTACACCTTTGCATGAACCAAATTCTCCAGGTCCGGGTCCAATCACATGCATCCAATGTTTTAACCTTAGCCTAAATAGACGGGGCATTACATAAATGATATGTATTATGGTATCATGCATGACATGCATTGTTAGCAAAAGTGTCTCCAGGTAAGCTTGAGAATAACATATTAAAGCACTCTGTCTTACTTTGAAAAGGTTGTACGTGCATATAACTATTGTCATGAAGGTGAAGAAGCTTTTTTCTTTTGTCCACAAATTTTTCCGCCATTATAGCTGAGGGGACTAATTGCTACTTCCTATTGGAGTATCACATTGTACCATATGAACTTTCTAAGTTGCATTGCAAATATAATTAGCTAATATGGAGTGATGCATGAGTACCAAACACTTTCGTGTTATAAGAATACACCTCTATGTATGAAAGGTAATTGGTGTCAATTTTATGAACTTAGAGGGGGCTCCCAGGAAATAACCTCTCTACCTCTACGAGGTAGTGGTAAGGTCTGCGTACATTCTATCCTCCTCAGACCCCACTTGTGGGATTCCACTGGGTATGTTGTTGTTGTTGTAGAGGGGGCTCCATTCAATGTCGTATTATGCGTTCCCATCTGTACAAAATAATTTCTTTGGTGCTTATTATTATTTGATTAATACATTTATTAAGGGAAAGGCGGTTCATATTTATGATGTTGTCAATCAATACACTATTGTATGAGAAAAATAGATGAGGCTCAGATGCTTATTGGCTAGCATATAACATATAGCTTTTGTAACATTGATTCTCCTATTTGCTTGGGCAATAGAGTATGTGGTCAAGTAATGTTGATGCTATCTGGCATTGATTAGTTATTTTCTTGGATGCAAAAAACACGTTATTTTCTGGAGTCTCAATGCTCAAATCCTACTATAGGCAAAAGCACTAGGTGATTTCTTTCCATCTACCTAAGCGTTGGTGGACAAAGTTAATTAGTACCTGTGTTGGTGGAAGGTAGCAGGTTTCGGTGGAATAGTTGCGAGTGCGTGCAAGCTGGCTGGACTCCACTGTCATAAAAATAAAATTTATTTTCTTGGATCAACTGCAAAACAGAAGAATCTTCATTGGTGGCATTTCTGATACATGACTTCCTGAACTGATGTTCTTTACTGTGATTCTGTATGCATATGGATGCACCTTTTTTCACTTAAGAGTATCATGATTGAATTTTGTAAATGTTGTTTACTTGGCCATTCCATGAAGTTATTTTGTATTGATGCAGAGTAGGGTTGGACCTGTTCAATGGCTGAAACCATACACTGATGAGACAATAATTGAGCTTGGGAAGAAAGGGGTAAAGAGTATTCTTGCCGTGCCAATAAGGTAAGTAAAGTTGGCTGTTTATGCAGTACAAATGATGATGCCTAGTTTGTCTTGATTTTCGTTTTAATTGCTTGTATTCTCTAATTTTCATTGTTATCACAGTTTTGTGAGTGAGCATATTGAGACATTAGAGGAAATTGATGTTGAATACAAGGAGCTAGCATTGGAGTCTGGAATACAAAACTGGGCACGTGTTCCCGCTCTAGGTGTTGAACCCACTTTCATCTCAGATTTGGCAGATGCCGTGATTGAAAGTCTTCCATATGTAGGAGCAATGGCAGTCTCAAATCTTGAAGCTCGCCAGGTGCTTTTTAACTACACTGTGATTAAGAAATTATTAAAATTTTTGCTAGAGTAGATGGCGCTAATGACCTGAAATAGAGAAGCTTACAAATGTTTAATTGAAGGGATCATCTAATATAGGCACTAGATCATCTAATAGAGGCACTAAGTACTGTATCTTAGTTGGATGGTATGTGAAAAGGCTAGTGATAGATGTTGGAAATTGAACATTGTGTTGGAAAAATAAAAGTTTTTTTTATGATTTGTTTGATACATATTTTATATAACTAGTTCATGCTTAGCGTATTAGCTAGTTCATGTACGACCCAAATGGTTGTGAGTGACACTCACACTAACCCTCCAGTGGGAGAGCCATCTAACCCGAACCTTGACCAAATTCATCTACCATTCAATACAGAAATATAATTAAACCAGCTGAATTATACTCATTCCATCCCAAAATGAGTGCTCTTTCCTTTTTATTCCATCTCCAAGAGAATGTCACCTTACTATAATTAGGAATAATTTAACTTTAAAATTTCCTTTTTATCCCTAAGTCAAAGGGTGCCACGTAACATGGGATGGAGGGAGTAATATTTTGAAACCAATGACCTAATAAGTGTGGGAAATGAGTCAACTACCTAGTAAAATCCCCAAGACCCGAAAGTCATCATAGAAGAATTTCTAAACTAAACCAAGTCTAACAAAAGTATCCAAAAACTAATAAAGATAAGAATCTCATTGTTCGGAAGATAGACAAGGACTACTATGATGATTCATGATAGCTAGAAAATGGAGCGCTCACCCTCGGATCAGAAACTGTTGGCACACGCTAGAAATGGGGTCTTGGATTAGCCTGAACACGTTTTGCACTCAACAAAAGAAGAGTATATGGTAGTATCAATACAAGCCACTATGCACTAGTAGGCATCATAGGATGACTCAATTTAAGAAGCATGCAACATATAAGTCAAACAACAAGTAGACTAGACATTCAACACATAACAAGTATCATCTCAACAAGTTAAGCCGTCTCAGATAAACAATCTCAATCATCAAGGGAATCAAGAATCAATGATTTAAATTTATGTGGGTCTATGTCCACTCCATCTTACTAGAGTAATTTTATTTAAACTCATTATAAGTACAATACACAAATAAACTCATATATCAAACATTAAGGTCTATACACATGCTAAGGGTCTTATTTATGCCTACCCATGACTTGCAGGGGACCAATTTCATCCATGTATCTTACCGCGGTGGTACCCGACCCTTTGAATATATGTAACCACTTATCCGAAAGCTCACCTTAGACACGAGCCACTCATCAACGAGAAGGTTATAATTGCCCTTACCCCCTCTCACACATAACTCAGTGTATAACAATTATAAATAAACTTGCAACACAAACAATTCAATAAATTCATTCATCAATGACACATGCATTTTTAAGCATAAACAACCAAGTCATCAATTACAACCATGTCCCAAAACCAATCAACAAAAATTCAACTTAAGAGCATACATGAATCTATCTCAAGTCTAAACTCCAGCTAAACCATAACCTACCTCAACTGAAGAGCCCAAATGCAAGCTAATCCTTAAGAGCCTTGCCTTTTGTCGAAGCTTTGTATTGTTTACGGAAACAATGACACACTATTAAATCACTTTCGGTATCATTCTAGACCCTAGAGATTAAACCCCACTGATTTTACCATTAATCATAGCCTAAAGAATCAAGTTAGGGTTTTCCACCCATTTCCTATCTCAATTTCCCATAATTCATGAAAAAGAAAGCAATGCTACGCTAGAAAGTAAAATCTAACAACACTGAATCATATTATTACACCAATTTGGGATTACCCATAAACATTCAGCGATTCATGAACTTAGGGCCTATACCCAAGAATTCTACATAAATCCCCATTCTATAGATTCTACAAATTAACTGGAATAATCGATGTTTAAAGGGAGTAATGGTCTTACCTCAACGATGGAAAAAACCATGGTTGAAAATTGCCTCTCTCAAGCCTAAGGAAGAATTTTTGGATTTAGGGTGAAAGTAAGGTCAAAGTTGGGAATAGACATTTAATCACTGTCGAGACCACTGCAGCAGCCACTTGACCGCTATGGTAGTCTCGCTATGACGACCAAGTGGCTGCTATAATGGTCCCTTAGCTTTTCTGATGGCCATTGTGGCGGTTACCCAACCACTATAGTGGTCCCGCTACCGCGATGAGGGTCCTATCACCATAGCCTAAAATAGTTGCTTGAGGGAAGTTGCAAAATCCCAACATATATTAACACACTAAATTTTATGATGACTTAGATATGTTTCATTGCGGAAATCGCTATAACTTGAGTCCTATGAATTTGTTTCTCATTTCGAAAGTTTGTGGACCACTCAAAATCATTAAACGCTACACCACGGAACACCACCAATTTCTAAACCTTCAGAAACTGCCCTAGCTTGAAATTTTTACCAAGTCTCATTCTAAGAAAACTTTACCCAGGTGCTTACATCCCAACTATTGTTGTAACAATGTGATGGATCGTTACTTTATAAGGAGAGTAAAATTCATGTTAGGGAAAACCTATAAATACCTAGGTACTATACAATTTTATATAAGCAAGTCATGTTAAGTAAAGAAAAATAACTTCCATTCTCTTGTCTCCTAGAGAAATAATTGATTGAACATGCTCCTTCTCCCTAAATTTTCCAACATTTGGTATTGAAGCCTATTGTCTGAGTGACCTGTGGAGAATCCAAAATTCTTGAAGAATTGTGTTGGTTTTTTAAAAGATGGTGCAACAAAAAGGGTTGAAAATGTTGATTGAAAATGGCTCTATTTAGCATGTAAGGGTTTTAAATAACCAACTTAAAACACTAAATCTGCATAATTTAGAATTCAAAAATCTTAAAATATCTCAACAACTAAAACAACCTAATAGAAATTTAAATTTCAAATTCATCCTAAACCAAGCCAACTTATTATGCTAAAATTACAATAGTAACTAAAAGCAAATAACACACCTTATTTGCTTGTCACTGCAATTTAAAAAAGGGATAATTCCAAATCTATAGAATAAATTAATTAATTTATAACAAATGTTGTCATGTTTTATTTACTTAAAAAATAGTCAAAAAAATCACAAAAAATATACATGACTATACAATATAGCTTGCTAAAAGTCATAAAAAGTATACAGTGACTATACAATGTAGATTACCTATACATGAGGTATACACTAAATATATATTATGATACTCTCAAAAACCGAATATAACACGACTATACATGAAATATATACTGACTATACATGCTTATTAAATGAATGACCAGTTTGTTGGTAATTGTTTTGGTTGAGTGGCCATGTACTATAAATTTTCTCTAAACAATGCTCCTCAATGCTTTGGCAATTCGTGCTGAATCCTTTTGATTGTTTTTGATCTTTTGAAATTTCTTCTTCTTTTGGTTTTGTGCTTAAAGAACACCCTTAATAATTTTGTCTTTGTTTGGAAGCTCTTTTGAAAGTGCTTTAATCTGGATGTTGATAAGATCTGCAAATGAGTGTTTGTAAGGATCTTTCATTCATTAGAACATTCCATAAATAATAGACTTCAATATACAATTTCATTCTCACTGACCGAATTTCGATAGTTTTCATCGGTGAAAATTTGTGGGTCGTTGAAAGAGAGATGATTGCTTGTGATGGTTGAAAATAGATATTGGTTGAACAATAAGCACGGGTTGAAAATAGCTCTACGCGTTGAAAATAAACCCGACGATGAGTTGTCAAGAAGCTGACTTCCAAATTCCACTTTGCTTTTGGTTTTCATTTGATACTGATCTACTGCCTTTCTTTTGGTTTTTGTCTTTTTTGTTTTGTTTACTGTTGATGGTTTTTGTCTTTTTTGTTTGGTTTATTATTGTTGGTTTGTCTTTTTGTTTTGTTTATTATTGCTTTTCATGGCTTTGGGTTGGTTCATTTTAGGCTCAGTTCCTTGTACATAATTTTTATTTTAATACATGAGTCCCTCGAGCCTCACCCCTTTAATAATAAAATAAGGAGGCGGGGTTAAAAGTAGTTCTTTAGAAGAATTTGTAGATCCATTAAGATTTATGAAATTCTTGATATCACTGTTATTTTTTAAAAGATGGTTCAACAAAAAAGGTTAAAAATATTGATTGAAAATCTGCATAATTTCAAATTAAGCATACTTGAAAATCTGCATACTTATTTTATTAAAGCATATATGGGCTTTAAATAGCTAAATTAAAACATAGTCGGCATAATTTAAAATTTGAAAAGGGCCTAAAATGCCCCTCAACTATTTGAATTGGTACAAAACTACCCTCCATCCACCTTCCGGCCCCCAAATACCCTTGACGTCAACCTTATGGCTCAAAAATACTCCTGACATCAACCTTTTGGCTAAAAAATACCCTTATTTCTAACAATTCACACTCATAAGGTGGATAGAAGATAATATTGTACCAAATCTCATAGTTTAACGGCATTTTAGGCTTTCTTGTTAAAATAATTTGAAATAACTTAATATATGACCTCATATGATTGACCTGATTTTGGGTTCTATAATAAATTGAAAATAAAAATGAATAGAAAAACAAAAGTTTAAAGTTGAAATAGTTCGTAAGAATAGAAATATATTATTTAGTAAGTAATTTTTTTTGTCTAAAAGCATCTAATACAAAAAGAAAAAAAAAGGAACTGAAAATGTATAATATAATATTATAAATATCGTATTAGTATAGTTTTTTATATATATAAATTGATGTGGTGCGGAAATTAGAGTTGAAGAGTCATAATGAGTGATTATTCAAATAACTAAACATTTGCAATTGATTTAACTTTAAAACCAAAAAATAAAAAATTTTGAGAAGAAAAATAATAATATTGAACGTGGCTAAAATTTGAATACATGGATGATTTGTCAATGAAGAAGCAAAAGGTTAGTCCTGATTTTTTTTTTCTGTGGAATGGTTTTAAGTCATTACTAACTAAAATATTTGTTAAAAACTACATAAAATATTGTGAATGATAATAGGATAAACAATGTGATATTTTTTTTAATTTGGATATTGAATTGAAAAAAAATCACAAAAAATTTTGGATTTAAAAAAGAAGGGTTCTTTTGTATAGTAATAAAAAATAACTTAATTGTTTTGCATTTTTTGTTAGATATTTTATTCAACTATCTAATTTTCTATATTTTTATTAGTCTAAAATTAGATAAGTAAATATATTTTGTATTTTGTTTTGTTAGTCTATAATGAGAAAAGTACGAAGCTAAACATACAAAATAGAGAAAAATCTATGCTAAACCTCTATCTCATGTTCTCATAGACTATAGCCACCTTTTTGCTTTCGTAATGTCATTTTTAAATATATGGCTTCTTTATGTCATTGAAAGTTAATTGTTAAGTATATTATTGTCTGAATTTTTGTATGGCTTCTTCTATTATAGAGAAGTGATTAAGTATTTTTTTGTTTGGTGATCATTTGCGTATATTATTGTCTGAATTTTTGTATGGCTTCTTCTATTATAGAGAAGTGATTAAGTATTTTTTTGTTTGGTGATCATTTGCTTTCATATAACATTGAAATTGGTGCACTTAGGTAAGAAAATTTACAAGGATAACTTCAATTACAAATACTATCTATTGATACAAATAATTCACGTCAACTAATTTTGTAATGGTCTATAAAATCCTATGTTTAATGTCATAATCTTCTCCTTGTACTAAAACGTACTACAAAAAAATGTAAAGATGTAGTCTCCCCTTTTCTATTTATATTTTGCTTTACATATCATAGCCACAAGATTAAATACATTATAAATACATTAAATGAAAAATGTTAAGTATGATCACTATAGAGATAATATTTAAAACACTTGAGATAAAAATATTTTAAAAATTGAGATAATATTTTTAAGAGAGAAAATTCACCGGTCATGAAATAAGGGACAAACTTATTGAAAATTTTAAAGTACTTAAATCCTATGTTGTGCGGACTCTTCATTTTCGCCGCCGAACCGGTCTCAACGTGGTGCTGGTGCGGGTTGCGTCTCCGATTTGGTCAATTCCGTCCGGATACTTTGACTAGGGTCGAGAACAAATTTGGGAAAGAATTGCCACTGAAAGTTGATGATATTTTTTCGTTGATGATATTTTTTCCAACGAACTTGATAAAAAATAGGTAACAAAAGTTGCAACCACCGACAAGGACTTCGTTGGCGATAGGGACTTCGCTGGCGAGGGAGACTCTATTAAACCATATGTATACGGGTGCAGGTCTCCGAGACTTTATTAAGCCATATGTTCGACAAGGACACCCGCACCCGTGTATATACACTTAGCATATACATATGGCTTGATTAAGAAACGACGACAACATACCTAGTGAAATCCCACAAGTGGATCTGGAGAAAAAGGGCAAGCTCGGTGCACTAAAGTTCTCCCTATGCGCAGGGTTCGGGGAAGGGTCCGACCACAAGGGTCTATTGTACGTATCTTTACCTTGCATTTATGCCAAATGCCTGATAAAGAATAGCATAAAATTTGATAAAGTGTGTTGCCAATCTGGTAATGGGCTTTGATGAGAAAATTTAGTAAGTGGCTCTTTGTAAAATGAACCCTTCTAAAGACTCATTTCTGTAAATAGGTCTCCGCATCTGCTCAGTAAAGATGATATTTGAGAAAATGATGAAAAGATGAAAAACAATGGTGAAAACGAATTAATCCTGGTACTTCAGAACTCTTCAAAACAGGAGAGCAGTATTGAAGAGGGAAGATCTGATGAAACAAATGGTCTACTTTCTAAAGCACAATCAGTAAAAATGACTACCTCAATCTGATTAAGGAAACATCTTTTGAGAAGATGAGTCAATCTTGGATTAGGAAGAAAAATTTAAATACTGAAGAATATTTTGGGAATTCCAACCACCAAATTCAGGGAGAAATTTTGAACCTTGTGTTGGAAGAAGAAAAGGTTTTTTAAAAATTTGTAATACTTTTTAGTTAGTTTATTAGCTAGTTCATGTACTAGGAAAAAAAAGAAGAATATAATTAAAGAAAGATACATGTACTAGGCTAGGTACATGTCACCTATACCTCCTCTTGAACTTGGACTATGATTTATATGTAGCACTTAATCTACTTTTCACGGTCATTATTGAGCTCTTCTTCTACTATAGGCACCTTTTTGATCTCCCATTGAAGCTCATCAACCTTGTCTTGCATCTTCTTAGCTTCCATAGTTTTATCCAAATCCCTTAATGGAAAGTATTCCACCATGAATTCTTTTATTCCCTTGTATGATTGTCATATCTTGTTGAGAATTACTAGGCTTGGAATACAAATACGCAAGTAAATCACAATATTTCTCTAATGATGACTTGCTCATTTGTGAATCTCCAAGACTTCCTACACAAGAAACAACACAACTAGGAAAAGAAGGATTAGAAAGGTTGGGGTTAGAATATGATAGATTTTCATCTGTTTTCCTCCTTTTTTTTCCCTTCAATCTTCTTCCTATCATTCAATCCCCTCTTTTCTTGTGTCAACTAACTCATTTCTCTCTTCTCCAGGTCTCCTTTTTCCACTCTTGAGTTGTCCCTTTGCTTCTTCCTGTCAATCTTTTTTGAGAAATGGTAACTTGTATTATCAACAAAGGAATACTCCAGGAGTATTCCAGTAATACTTACAAAAGCTTGCAGGAATGTAAAAACTATCCTTCTATAATCTCATAAGTAATAAAAAAAACTAGGAAATCTTCTTCTTGAGGATATTCATGCTTCCACCAAAAATAAAACAGAACCATACAATTCATCTTCATTTTCTCAAAAGAGCAGCTCTTGTTTTCAAAACATCTTTGGTTCCTTTCTAGTCAAATAGTCCACCAAATGCAATCTAGGACAATCTTCCATCTCTCTCTATGCCCTGACTGGTTTCAATCCCTGTTCCAACAAGCTAAAGCTTCCTTTTTATTCCTGGCATAGTCCAGTTTATACCCCTAATATTGATGAAAATCTGCCATAGCTTCACTGTCTCTCTACAGTGTAAAAAAAGATGGTTTATTGTCTCTGCTTCACATTCACAAAAGGAGCATCTGGAGCACAATTGGATGCCTCTTTTCATTAGGTTGTCATGAGTTAGTGCAGCCTGCTTAGCCAGGAGCCAGGAGAAACAGGCTATCTTGAATGGAACCTTGACCTTCCATATCATTTTCCATGACCAGCCTCCTTGTTGTAGGTCTGATCTCTGAAACTTCCTATAAGCAGATCTCACTGAGAATCTCCCTTGTTTGCCTGGAATCCAGTCTAGTTGATCCTCATTAGTATTGAAATTCTTGCATTGTTCCAAGGTGTTTAGAAATTCAGCCGTTCTGTTAATCTCCCAATCATTCAATGGTATTCTAAATCTAAAGTTCCACCCCTGGTTGTCTCTCATTTCTTTAACAGAATCCTCCTGGAGGCTCAGAAGGAAAAGATCAGGGAAACTGTTTTTTAGAGTTCCCTGACCCACCCAGCTTTCCTCCCAGAACAAGGTCTTCCTTCCATCAACCACCTTGATCTTACAGTTATTTATCAATTTTGGCCACAAATTCCCTATTGATCTCCACAGACCAGTGTCACATGGTTGTGTAGTAGCTTTGCTGATCCACCAGTTTTCCATGCCATATCTTGTCCTGATTGTCTCCTTCCAGAGATTGTTCTTGAGAAGCAAACTTCCACAGCCATTTCATTAGTTAGCTGTTGTTCTGAATCTTCAGATTCCTTATTCCCAAACCCCCTTCTTTCTTGCTGGCTATGACTTCATCCCAATTGACCAAATGAAACTTGTGTTCGTCTGGGTCACAGTTACCTTGCCACAGAAAGTTTCTTCCGATGGTGTCCAGTCTGTCCCTTACACTAGCAGGCATAGGGAATAGTGACATCATATATGCAGGTAGAGCATCCAGGACACTGTTTATGAGAGTAACTCTGCCACCCAAAGACAAATACTGACTTTTCCACTTAACAAGTTTCTTCTCACATTTCTCCAACACCTTGTTCCATATTCCCTTTGAATTGCTCTTGTCCCCCAACGGCATACCAAGGCATGACCCTAAGTCACATGTTTCTCCTACAAGGGTAAACATAGTAATTTGATATATGCGAACATACTCTTCTTTGTTATATGCCCAACACATGGCTTCATGTCTAACATAGTCAAACTATCAATATGCTCTTTTAACCAGAAAGCACTTGCCTTTGGGCTTTAACATATCGTTCCTGTGTTTAAGATTGCCCTAAGAGGCTTATGTGTTTATTTGCTACAAGTAGCCTTTAAAGTCTTATCATTTGATCACTTACAGGTGTCATGTTTGACACTTGTTCACATGTAAAGCAACAATCGAAAGACACTGTACATAAGTTACAAGGTTATCCATAAGATATAGTTTCAGACAAAGGGGTGTGAAGTTCAGTTGTTTATGTTTATAGTTGCTCATCTTATTATCTGATTCATTTTCCATTCTCATGTGTCTACTTGTTATTCAGTTTGTTTTACATACCAGTACATGTTGTATATGCACCGACGTCCTAATGGCTTGGGACGTTGCATTTCCATGAATGCAGGATCAGGCATACAGGTTAGCAGATACCCACAGTAGGCCTTGTTGCATACTCAGCCAAGTATCGGTGAGCTCCATTCCCACCTGGAACTAATAGGTGTATAGTTCTACTTAGATGTACTTATAGTTGAGTAAATCGGAGCTCTTTCCCGGCCATTTAATAAGGTACAGTTGAGAATTCCATTAGAGGCTTTGTAGACATGTAAAATAGTGACCTGTGATTATAGTTTCATCTGTCCATCACATTCATACTGTCCATCTCATCAGTATGGCCAGTTGGTCAATGTTGCATATGTATGGTTCATCATTATTTGCCTCATGTATAAATATTTATGTGTTTAGCACAGGTCATTTGTATAGCAGGTGTTCATACTGTTCTTTCCCACTCCGTCCAGGCTTGGGCATGACAAATACACCATGGCATCTCCCCTTGGATATGCCACAGCAGTTCATCCATCACCAAGGCAAAAAAGAAATGGGCTAAGAGTTGATTCTGGTGCAACCCCATCATGCCTGTGAAGTGCTCCAAGTCTCCTCCAATTATCCTCACTCGACTCTTGGCTCCCCGTACATGTCCTTAATCATCCTAATGTGAGCTATCGGTACACCTTTTATGAATATTTATGAATATTTATGAATATTTTAGTCAAGCCAGATATATTTTATGAATATGTTTCCTCTAAATTGCCAAGCATCTTGAATCATATGCATAGCAGGTTGTATTGCTCCTTCGCCTATCAACCTAGTGCACTAAGCTCCCACTATGTGCCGGGTCCGGGTAAGGGCATGCAACCAAAAATACCTAGCTTGCTAAATTCTAGTTGTCACTTGACCACAACTGAAACAATAAACATTGGTCTCAGAATAGAGGATATTACCAACAAAGCCTGCCCAAAACTACTAGCATTAAGATATAAGAAATTACCTCCTTTTGGACCCAGTTCTCTCTTTCCTCCTCCATCTCTTTTACTTTTTCCTCCAAGCTCACCTGATATTCGTGCCAAAGTCATTCTCAAAGTCTTTATTTGACCAGGCAAATTATCAAGGAGAAACACAAATATTGCTTAACAGCATGAAAGTAAAGTAAACAGGTATGAGACAGAAGTCAAAAGAAAGAAAAAACTCCAGTATCAAGTGAAAGAATAGAAGTGTATACATATTTACTAACAGTGATATTAAATTTTTTACCCTCATTGAATTCAAATTTTCCACTTCACCCACCAACAGACTGATTCTTTCCTCCAAGCTAACCTGCAAGGGAGAAGGTATTAGACCAAAATCTATTCCATCTTATGAATCCTGCTTGACACACACTCTAGCTTCTAGTTATTTCTTTTCCCCACATGGAACCAAAAACCAAAAGAAGAAAAAACAAAGAACAAAACAAAAACGAAAAGTATCAGTACAGTGAATGTAAGGAACAATTTCCTGTCAAAGGTACTAATATTAGAATAGGAGAGAGATTACCTCCTTCTGGACCCTCCTTTCTGTTTCCTTCTCCATCTCTTTTATTTTTTCCTCCAAACTGACCTGATATTCATGCTAAAATTATTCTAGTGAAAGAATTTGAACCAAGCAAATTATCAAGGAGGAATATCACTAAATTGCCAAAATACATGAAGATAAAAGGTATGCAACAAAACTAAATGGCATGAAACCCCACGATCAAGTGAAACAACAGAAGCACATAAAAATTAACTAAAACTAACTTCAGGATTCATTACCCTCTTTGAATTCAACTTCTCCACTTCATCCACCAACTCATTATTTATTTTACCCAAGCCAGCCAGTAAGGAACAAGGTATTACACTGGAACTTACTGCAGGCCTCAAGAGAAAATCTTTAAATTGCAGAAAATGCAGAATCTGACAATGCATTGCTTATAACCAGTGATGGTAAAACAAAAAGATGGTCTTTAGGAAGAAAAACTTGGTTCTGCTATACAAGAAAATTTATTTGCTTATCACCTCCTTTAGAAGCCAGGAATTCTTTTCACTTTGTAATTGAGAATTCTTCATCTCAAACTCAGCCTGAAAATTACAGAGAGCATACTTCTTGTCATGTAGACCTAAACTTTAAAGAATCGTTATGGCCATAAAGTACAATAAAAGAGACTGGCAATGGCAAATCAAAAATATCACTTCAGTGTCCTAAATGCAATATATCTTTGAAAACTTCCACAGAAGTAGGAAATGTAAATGGCTAAAAGTTTTACTACCTCTTTCTGCAAGTTAACATCCTTCTCCATATGCAATTGTCTTATCTTCTCTTCTTGGTTAGCCTGCAAAAGTCCAAAAGGTCAGTGATTGCTGTAGAAGGACCATTGACCAAACAAAGAAGAATATTTTAGGTGGATAATACATTCCAGAAAGCATAAGTATTCTGATTACAGTATGCATCTATCCGTGTTTACCCATTACCTCTTGCCTCCTGAGACTGCTAATTTCTTTTTGCAATTGCAAGATTTTCTCCTCAAAACTTGCCTGTGGATCACAGAAGTGCATAAAACTCAAAATAGATAGGATAAATAGGACAAGACATTAAAAACACAGCACTGATATTTGCATCCTGCATGCATGTAGCAGCATGGCATACCATCTTCCCTGGTCTTTTTTGCTCATCAAGGGTCAATTAACCAGACTTCAAAATCTAACCGTAATAAAACAATTCATTTTTGAAAATGAAACTATATAATTTGAACAACACACAAGAAGTACAGCACAGTTTTTACCACATTTGAATCATGAAAGGATATTCTTAATATTTGGTCAAAAATCACTTTGTTTTCCACTGTGGAACAGAAACTGTTACCCGCTTTGAGACAGGCAGAACTAAACTACCTCTTTATGCAGATGATTGTTATTTTCATTCTGTAGTTGTTTAATCCTCTCGTCAAAGTTAGACTGCACATCAAGGCAAATCCGCAATGTTAGGAGTGAAAATCTTAAAAAATGATTAAGCACCAAATATTGGCCTATGAATTAGCAAGTTTCAGGTTTAATGATGCAAATTTTGTGTGTAGAGTTCTTGTTACCTGCTTCAGTAAACTGGCATCTTTTTCCTGTGAGAATTGTTTAAGTTTCTCCTCGAAGATAGCCTGTAAAACAACAGTAACTATCAAATGTTTCAATTAAAATGTAGATAGAAAATAATACGGCGATTCCATGCGGATATAAACTCATTTAAAAGCTACAAAGTAAAAGGTTTTACAGGGTTATACCTCCTTTTGCATATGTGCCACTTTGTCTTTCTGTGATTGTCTAATTTTCTCTTCAGAGGTCGCCTGTTTATAGAATACAGAAAGTGATGACTTTTCATGAGTTATACAATAGAAAGATAAGAGAGGGGGAAGAGAATACAAATATCATCAAATAATGAGCCCAAAACTGAAAACAGCTCAGCAAACTGCTAAAAGAGGAGGCCTTAACTCACCTCTGTATCCATCCTACAGTGTTTCTCGTTCTCGGCTAAAGATGACTGTAAAAGCAAGAATGTCAAAAGAAAACATACCAGAAAGTATCAAGAACCCAAGATGATAATAACAAGGCGCCTCAGTCCCAAAAAAGTTGGGGTTGGTTATATGAATCTCATTTCTTCATTTAAACTCATTTTGTAGCATCATCATACTAAATAAAATAAATTAAATATATCTAAACTAATAGTCTAATAATAATAATAAATAAATAATGTTAATAACAATATTGAGTATTCTCTTAGAAGCCTAAGACTTATTCGCAACTACTCTCCATCCCAATTTAAGTGATGTTGTTTGACTAGGCACGAAGTTTAAGAAATATGGAAAAGACTTTTCAATGTTCCAAAACTATCCTTAAAATAAATGAAATTTTAAATAGAAGAATACACCTTTTCTGGACTTTTTGTCAAGTAAGTGAGAACCCAACATGGGTAAACTATTGATAATGACATTAAAATATTTGCCAAATAAGGAAATATGTCATTCTACATCAAATCTTCAGTTCCCAGCCAAGTTCTACCTGAAAGGATTGAATGTAGTAATTCATCTCTGGTATAGGATTGCAATAGATCGGCTACAAAAGCTTGGCTCTAGGCTAGTCTTTGTGGGACTGACTAAAAAGAAAAGTGATTCATATAAATTGGAATAGGAAAATAGTAGTTATCACCTATATGGATCTTTTTTTGCTATTGTGTCCTATCTTTAGCTACGTATGCATTGATACCAAGCATTTGTAGGTCTTTCACGACAACTTCCTTTCATGTGATTTTATGTTTACCCTGTCTCCTTATAACACTTTCACTTAAGGACTCATACATTTGTAGGTTGATGCAAACATGCCCAACCCATCACAGCTTTGCTTCCCTCGTCTTATCTGCCACAGAGGTCACCCCTAACTTCTCCCGAATTATCTCATTTCTAATTTTTATCACCCCTAGTATGGCCACACATCCATCTCAACATCCTCATCTCCACAACCTGCACCTTCTAGATATGTGAGTTTTTGACTGGTCAGCACTACACCCCATATAGCAACGACGGTCTAACCACCATTCTGTAAAACTTATCTTTTAAGTTTAGGTGGTATCTTCTTATCACAAAGTACTCCAAAGGCAAGCCTCCATTTCTTCCATGTTGGCCCCAATACGATGTGTGACATCATCATCGATATCACCACTACCCTGGATGATGGACCCAAGATATTTAAAGTTTTGGGAATAGGTTGAGTGGCAAGCCTCACTTCAATGTCCACTTCATCTCTAGCAACACTAAATTTGCACTCCAAATATTTTATTTTCGTCCTGCTCAATTTTGAACCCTTCGGATTCCAAAGTATGTCTCCAAATCTCCAACCTATCATTAACTTTATCTCTGGTCTCATCAATCAGTACTATGTCATCCGCAAATAGCATCCAAAAATTGTTACAAGAAAGGAGAAAACGGAAAAAAGAAAAAAAATACTTACAAGAGCCTATAAAGTCCACTAACTAGATCTCCTCTTCTATATTCTGCTCTTTACACCAAAAGCCTAGAGTAGTAATTACTTTCCATTTGATCTTTTATATTATACACTACTTTCTTTTAAAAATTCTCTGATTCCTTTCTTTCCGTATAATCCACCAGATACATGTTGAAACTGTTCTCCACCACCTTTTCTAACTCTTGCTACCACCCCATTTTTGATCCAGCAGCTTAGGAGGTCAGAGGTGTGTTCTGGCATAGTTCAATACTCATTAGCTATGCTTGTAAACAGAGACAACACCTGAGCAGTTATCTTACAATGCATGAATAGATGTTTGTTGGCCTCCGAAGCCTCTTTTTGATAAAGGTAACTTTGTATTTATACCAAAAAACTCATCAAGTAAAAGCTGATGAGGTGAGATTTACAACCCCCTAGGGGCATCATGATAAACAAAATCCCCAAAAAAAGATCTTTACAATTTTCCTATGAAGTCCATTAGACTTTCTACCTCCCCCACCATATCCTGTTTACACCAGAAAAACAACAAACTCAAACTCTTCAT
>JBCEWC010000809.1:0-49113 GCA_038996855.1 Solanum aculeatissimum | reverse complement strand
ATCTTGAACTTCATGCATGGCATAAGCATGGTTATGGTTATGTTGAACTCTTCAAGGATTCATGTTTTCAAGTATGACAAGTTTTGTAAAGGCTTGTGATCATATAGTCTCACTGTTAATGCTCTTCTTCAATATCTTTTGAAGTATATGTCACGCCCCAAAAGAAGGAGAGGAGTGACTGGCATTCAATACCGCCATTGGTCGAGTAAGCCACTGAGCATGCTAGCTGACTAACCTAGGGTCCAAAATATCGGGCAGCATAACATCTAAAAACTAAGCCTGAACAATATGGGTCATGGCCTAGTAAATAATAAATCATTTACATGAGGATAGGTAACAAAACTGATAAAATACTAGCTAGCCGACAAGGCTGCAATAACAAATATACAGTCACACACTATATGTATATCTGCCAATTCTATGACCGGAGAGTGGAAGATACAAAAGAACCAACCCAAAATAACATGTCCATAATACCCTCTAAGAGATTCACTAACACTACCGGGACAGGGCCCCAACTATACCTAACTGTACAACAAAAAGTAAGCATCCTGTGAAAGCTCTAGGAAAGGTGGAGCTTACCAACTCACAGCTGAATTGGGCACCTAGTGGTGGGGTCAATCAGAATCACTATCCAAACCTGCACGCACGAAATAAAATGAAGCGTCCCCAGGCAATAGGACGTCACTACGAATGAACATGTATTGGTATGTAAGGCAGAAAGTAAAATACAAGATAACCGTTGTAAAAAAGGTAATAGAAATACCACCTATAACCAAGACTAAGGTAACCTTCCTGCCCAACATTTAGCCTCATAGTGGTCAAATATGGATAGTATGCTCGAATAATCGCATGTCGTGAATACATTTACATAGATGCAAATGCATGACATACCCAACCAAATGCTAGCAATGGTGGTCTTTCCTGGGAGCTACCCGCCATTATATCTGCCAACCTGTGGCCATTTGTATCATATACATATATATAGTCAATTGGGCAAATAGGCCTCATACGTTTGATTATAGCTCAAAGTCCATGCATAACGTGCAATGTATGATATGAATGCACATCACACGCCATAACATAAATTCAGCCAATCTTGGCTGATTGGTACACTTATTTGCATAACATCATAATCATGGTTATATACATATGGCCCGTTAGATCTTACATGTCTTTCAAATAAGTTTGACAACTTAACTCAATATTTTGAATAAGGTCATAATTATAAGAATGTTCATAAAGGTTCTTCAAAAAATGCTTACACTTGGTTCCATGTCAATTAGTAAAATAAAATACTTAAAAGAATAAAGTGCATTAGTAGTTTAAATAGAAGCGTTATACCGGAGATTATTGGAAATTAACATGTTACTTTTTAAGTTCTTCAAATATAGTCTTAATGAGGAAAAAGGACTGATTATGAATATTGCATTTCACTCGTAACCTACCTTTACTTTTAGTGACACCCCATAGAAAAAAGTGCAACACCTCAACATATGGACCGATAGTCAGGAAAAAACCAATAAATTGATCTATAGATATTGAATGTCCAGTTGAGCATTCAAATGGAATATCAAACGAATACCATCGTAAAAATAATCCAGCTAAAATCCCAATGCCTTTCGCAGAAGGTCTTCCAAGAAATAGAATGGTAAAATATCACATTTGACATTTTTGGAATTTCTCGAATTTCATGCTAAAAGGAGGAATAGAGCTTAGCATTAACATACCTTTCCAACGGACATCCGAATGCCAAAGGTTCCTTCACAAAAGTTGTTCTTGACGTCCTAAGCTTCGCAACGACTATATATGCAGCTTAAAAACACATACAAACACTACATAATTTGGCATTAATGACCAGATTTTTCATATAGTATTTACGCGAGGAAACTTCCATAGAACTTCGTAAAAGAAATTGTACAAGAGCCCCGAAATAATTACCTAAACAAACTAACTACAAAAAGACAATGATCATCAAGAACACCACTTTTTCACAGTTCAAAATAGCCCCAAACACACCTAGTAAGATAGGAAAATAATTGCAAAGCATAAAGTACACATTTCTAGGCATGCGGACAAATTTTAACGGTAAAAATGCGAAGAACTTACCAAAATTGCTTATGAATCTGGTGGGAGCTTTCTCTTCAGCTGAAGAACTATTTTTGGGACGCAAATGCTTCACTTTGAGCTTTAAAAGGGAAAATTAGCCGACATTTAAGTGGGCTTGACCCTACCTGGTCCATGACCCGGTTTTCTGCTCGGGTAGTCATGGTAAAAGAGTCATAACTTTTTATTCTGAAGTTGGGTTGATACGTGGTGTGATGCATTAGAAAATAGACTCATAGACCTCCAATTTTATAGGTCATGAACCTTCTAACTCCTTATATTTTGGGAGATATAGTCTTATACATTTGACCCAAATGTAAGATAGATTTCTTAAAGAAGCTTACGGTAACTTTGGCCAAACTTTATCTTGCAACTTCCTTGACTCCGAAACTTAACATATGAACTTTGGTATAATAACATACCTCTTAAAAATCTATTATTATTAAATTATGCACTCTTAGTCCCATCCGAGAAGTGAAACTCAATTTAAATTTTCTGAAAAGTGCGAGGTGCCACTTAGGCCATCTCTCTAATCCCGAATATGCATTTAGAGGATTCCTTTGACTTAAAACTTTAATTCCTTGATATTAACACTGATTTTTAGTTTTATTATCCTTAGGTGCTACCCAAATTAATATGTTCATTACATAACATGCCACACCATGTATATTATGGAGTACGAAAAACACGGGGTCTCACCGTATAGCGGATCATGGTGAAAACATTGGTGTTCAAAATGAGAGTAGGGAAGTGAGTATTGTGAGTGGCAGCTGGCTCATGGACTTGTTTCTCAAACTCGCCAATGAATTTCCTCAAAGGAGCCAATTGTACCATATGAAGAATGGTTTCCAACGAATTCTCATTCGTAGATGTGATGAATTGGCCGACTTTGGAGTGGACATAGATGTTTTTGAATCCACCTTGAGAATGAGTATTGAAATGAGTGAGGCTCCTAGTCCACGAATCCCACTCATGAGTTGGAACCTCAAGTAGAAGGATTCATGCTTGATGCAGAAAGGATATTGGGATAATGCATGTCCTTAAGGCCAATAATCATCCAAGAGGCCGAGATTGAGGAAATGATACTAAATTTGTAAGAAAAATCCATGGCCATCCTCAGTTGTAACTTTAGTTCATTTGAAGTGGATAGTGTCTTCTACTTGGAGACCATGACAAATGAAGTTCGATAGAAAATAGGTCCCCCGACACTCCCATGTCTACCTAAAGAGTTAAAAAGGAAAGATGATGTCAAGTTAGGTAGACAATTCAAATTCTCAAGGTGGAGAGACCGGTGAAAAATGTTAATGGTCTCTCATCATGCTCCCCATGAGCACAAATGGAAATATATTTTGATGTTGGGGAAAAGACTCTTCACCTCAAAGTGGAAAGACATAATGGGTGATGAATAAATTTCATTCATATTTTAATTTCTAGAATAAATTTTTGCATTTTAAAGTTTTAGAATAGCTTCTTAATTTTAATTTTTGATTTTTAGCTAATCCTCACAATCTTCAAGTCTTTGGTAGTGGTTTTGCACAAGTTTCGAAGTGTCAAGTTGAAGAATTGGGTGGAAAACCATCAAAAATGGCAAAAGAATGAAAAAAGGCCATTTTGACTGCACTTTGGGCCCTAGGCATTGCCCATTTTACATTGGTAGATCGCCCAAATAGGCCTGGGATTACCCAAAGTTGCAGATAGATGGCCCTATCATGATACCCATTTGACGTCTGTGAAGGTGGTCATAGATCCATGATCGCGGAATGCACAAAAGCGATGGGGTGTGATCGCGTCTTCAAGTCTACAACGGTTGAAAAGCTAACGGGTGCAGTTAAATGAAAAGGCAAGTTACTGATAACTTGTGTTCCATTTCCACAATGAACATGGACCTAAACAAATACTGGTGAGGTAAACAAGTTTCATATTTTTACTATCACAATTCCTTAAGAAAAGTTCAAGTTCTTTCTCTGCATCCTTTTTTTATTCATCATGCCAAGGTATTTTCCTCTTATTCATTCTCCATTCCTATTCATTGATGGAATATGTGCAAACCATGGATATAGCTTGACATTGGTGGATGTTATTTGTATAGATTTGGTTTGTCATGTTGTTACACTATCAAAGCTATGAATCTTCTTTCAAATTTTTATGTTCTTGGCATGAAAGTATTTCAAAATGATATCTCACTTATATGAGTCAATTCTTTTGTTAAATGTTGATTTATTGGAGTGAATGTTGATTTTAAATTATTGAGTGTTGTATGTATAGTGGCTATATGTTGTTGAGGGTGGATTTATGGGTGAAATTTTGTAAAAATAATGTTGTGTATGTGTGCCTATTACGTGTTTGACAAAATGCCTATAAAGTTTTAAAAATTTGGTGTTGGTGACAAAAGCTCTCCGTGAATGCGGGCTCTATGCCGTGAACGCAGGAGTTCTGGACACTCTTTCTCTCTGTGAACTCGAAAGCCTAGAGTGTCTAGAACTCCGCGATCACGCCAATGTTTCTGTGAATGTAGAGAACAGTTTTCCATAGTTCAAAAACAATAGCAAATCACTGCTTGATCCAATCTTTTTCTAATCAATTCTCTTGATTTATATGCTTCCTAACACATGATTTAAATATCTATAAGATGTTTTGTCATGTTTGTTTTGAATTGTAGAAAAAGAATCCCAATATCGCACTCTATGAAAATGCGATTCTTCCAAAAGTGAGTGGAAAAAATTACTTTGATCAAATACGATTCCTCTCAGCCAAATGTGCATGAGAGTATGATGAATACTTGGGTCGGGCTATGATTAGAGAGAGAGATATTTGAATGGATAAGGTAGAGGAGAAGATTTCAGAGTTCTTTGGCCGACTCCAGTCTTCATGTTGGATATGCTTTGCAGATGAGCCAATTAGAGCCAATCATACCATAGTGGTCGAGTTTTATGCTAATGCCTCAAAAACTAATTTTAGAAAGGATATGGCTACCATGATTCATGGAGTGAGATTTTATTTCATCTCGGTACCTATCAATGTTAAATATGGACTTTCGAATGTTGATAATAGGGTGTACAGAGAGATATTATGGGAGTTAGGCACTCAGTTGTTGGTAGACAAGATGTATGATGGTATTACTCTGGAGTGGTTCACTTCGCATAGAGGGATTTACTCACATGAGTTCATTGTGGAAGATAGGTGTTGGATTTCTATTATTTGTACTCGAGTTATTCCTTCTACACATGATACGAAGGTGACTTTGGATCATGTACTTGTCATTTCTTCCATATTAGATGATCTTCAGATCAATGTGGGATAGATTATAGTTGATCAGATTGCAGAAGTGCCCCAAAGGAGGGCCAAGAGCTTAGTGTACCACCATACTGATTTATATACTATGTTATTAGGCGGGGTGTCTATCCTACCCACAAATGAAGAGAAGAAATTGGCCAACGACATATATCTACTAAAGAAGAGATGAGGCTCAAGGGGATAGAAAAAAAGAGGGATTGATATATTATACCCCTCTTTTGGGTAGCTCACAGATCCAGGATCAAAGGCTAGGGGAACTTCTTTTGGAGCTACAGGTCCTTCAGTTTCTTCAGGACCACTTCAGTCTGGTCCCCCCACTATGAGATACTTGTTTTCTCAGATTCATAGAATGGATGAGAAGATTAGGCAGCTTGTTGCAGGCCTTCCTCCAGGACTACCAGGAGCTACACAGGGTGACCAGCCTACACTTGCATCAGTTGCAACCACTCAAAGAGCTATGAGTGACCGACTCAAGCATAAGAATTGGAGATAGGGACAGATTGAGAGGTGGCAAAAGAAGTTTAGCGCACATGAAAAGAAGAAAAACAGATTCCTGAACAAAATGATGGGCAAGTTGAGGCAGCTATATGGGTCCAGTTCTTCAGATCCTCATGATTAGTTGACTTTTTCTTCGGGCTTGAGTGTTGAGTGATAATTTCAAGGAGTCCCTCGTATTCTCTTACTTTATGTTTATGTTGTGAGGACACAACACCACTTTGATTAGGGGTGGTCCTATGACATAATCTTATTTGATTGTATATTTTTTACTCTTGGATTCTTTCTGTCTTGTATATTCTGGATTGATTCATTCTCTGACATTTTAGTATCTATCTGCCCTTGTGGGGCTTGATTTATCTAGATTATGGTATGCCTTTGTCGGGTTTGTATATATTGTGCTGGAGTAGCTATTTTAGTAGATTTGGTAGCTTTTTATTTTTTTCATGGTGTGTACAATCGATGACCCCCTATGATAGCTTGAGTGACGACATTCTTAAGGGAAAATCATTGATTGGGTGTGTGAGTGTGTGTGTCGAATATAGTATTTGGTGAAGTCTGAATAGCCATTGACTATTGTTGGAGCTATACATTGGATCTATGACTTGTTTGGTGCTAGCCCATTTAGTCAAGTGTTGTGGATTGTGAAAAATGCATACTCCTCCAATTTTTGAAAGTTAAATGGCTTTGGGTGATTTTGAGAGAACACTTTGTCTCTTTTTGTGACTCTTACTTGCTAGGTGTATATAATTTGAAATATGAGTCCCTTGTGCTTGACTTGAGAGTGATATTGACCTATTCTGGTTTGATTTGCATGTCGTGTGTGTTGTGATTTTTTTTTGTTCCTTATGTGCACTTGTGTTACCTAGAATTTTCCTTGATGGTCTTGAAATGTTGGCCTTGATGACTTTATGTTGGAAAATGATCTTAGACATTCTTTGGTTTGAAATGAGTCCACTTACCCTAAATAGCCACCAAATGCAATGATTTTATCCCTAGTGTCCCTTGTTTAGCTTAAACCTTTTTATTGGCAACCTAAATTACAAGCCTTGAACCTTTTTGAAATGATATCTCTCTTTTGATCCCTTATCCTTCCTTAAGCTTGAGTTATTGTGATAGAGGCTTTAAGCCTAAGTGGGAGTGGTGTTGGAAGAAAAAGAAGGGTGTCTACCACTTGGAGGCTTGTCAAAAGAAAAGAAAAAGATGAATAGAGGAATGAAATAAAAAGAAAAAGAGTGCTTTCAAAATAAAAAGTATATGAAGAAAAAGTGTTTGAAAGAAAATGAATACTCCAAAATGTTGAAAATGGTTGCAAGTGGGACACCTAAAAGTGAAAAGAAAAGTTAGATATGTGTTGGTGTTAAATGTAAAGAGAGAGTGGAAAAGTTGAAAAGAAGTGAATGTTGTGTGTAGAGTTTAAGTAGGGTTAGTCACTATTTCCCAAAATTTTATCCTACCCTACCCTAAGCCTACATTACAAGCCTAAAAAGCCCTTTGATATTTTCAACCAAATAAAATTGAGCCAATATGATTTAAAATAGGGGCAAGCTCATGGTATGGTATTTGTGTGCACAAAATGTTCTTTTTTTGAGTGTGAGTGTTTGAGTCTTTGTCCATTGTCATTGTATATACTTGTGTATGTTTTGGGGACTTTGTTTCTTCATCTGAGGACATACAAATTGACATGGATTGGTGATGTTGATGTTTTTCAAGATTGAGTAAAGTGGAACTTGTTTAGTTGACTAGGAGTTTGAGTCATTTCTTGAGAAGTTGTGTTGTCACTTGGGAATCCTTAATTTTGAATTGATAAAAATGTACTTTAAAATTTAAGGGATTGATTGATAGACATCAACTTGCATATGCTAATTATTGGTACCAACCATAGTCATAGTCATGATCTAGTTGTGTAAGCGAGTTAGGGTTGAGTGCTTTATCCGGTAGCCTTTGAGTTTGGTTTTGTTTCACTTGAGGACAAGCAAAGTCTTAGGTTGGGGGTGCATTTTTTGATGTCTGTCAACCCTACATCACTAAAGGATGAAGGGGTCGTCATCATCAGCATATTTAACCAACTTTTGAGGTCGGGGTCGAATCCCACAGGGAATAATGTGTCGGCGAATGAGTAGAGCAAGCACCTATGGCTATTAGACCTTGATTCGATAGGTGAATACCAAGAAATATTCTAACTAAGTGGGGGGAATTGTAAACTAACACTACTCATAAGCAAGAAAGGGAAAACATTGGGCAAGGATTGATCCAGCGAGGGAGCAAGGATAGAGAACACGAGAACCATTCAAAACCCAATCGATCTATCACACTTAGTATCTAATAGACTCTATAGGTAGGCTAGGTTGTTGGTAACCCAAATCACCTTTGATATTGAAATGTTTGCGTGAATCCACTAGGATATCATACGTGGACCATCGAGGACACTCTTGGCCTAAGAAGTCAAAGCAATCCCCCCAATACCTTAGTCGTTGAGTCCCTCACGGGCTCTCAACATATAAACCCATGACTATCATACAACCTTCTGCTTCAACTACATATTCTTATGCAATAATCAAAGATATAACTTAGATTTAAGTTTGCAACCTCAACTCATAAGATAAATATGAATGTAACATGAACCCTTAAACCAATTCAAGCAATCAAAATAATTTGGGAAAAACCCTCTTTATTTTGCAAGTAAATCATCAACTAAGCCTGAAAGCAAGAGTAATAATCAAGACCCATAAATAGATTAACATCCAAGCTCAATTAAATCTACAAATTAATGCATTCAAGAACAAGGAACCAAAGAGTGAGTGAAGAATTTTACAATGGAAGCTCACACTCTTCAATCCACTCAAAAATTTGTATAAAACTCACTCAAGATCCTTACCCAAAACTAAAAAACTAATCTAAGGTGTGTTTCTTCACTCTCAATTCATATGAACAGTGTTTTTGTATTATGTCTATTGTTGAACAAGGGCTTGGTATGCATATATATGAGAATTGGGACTGAATTGGTAAAATTCCGCAAATACCTTGACACCGGTCGCTAAAGTACTCCGCGTTCACGGAGCTTTGACCGCGTTCGCAGAGGTTACCTGAGGTTAGGCACTTAGCATTCACACTTAAGCATTGCATGATAATAGAGGTTGATCACCTTTTGCGCTGCCTACACGCTAGTGTTGGGCATGTTCACGCCCCCTAATGTTCCACTATTTCGCGATCGTGGCCTTCAGGTCCGTGATTGCAGATAGTAAATGCTGCCAAGTACTATTTTTTGCACTTTCAGATCCTTTTGGCTTCTAATCAATTCAAACTTTTATTCTATCTAGCAAAGCAAAATTTAGCCAAAATGTACATGTAATATACACCATTCAAAGCATAATTAGCCTCAAGTTATGAATTAAACAACATAAAATCATAAGAAAAGAGCAACAAATAAGTGTGAATTACATAATCATCAAGGATGAAACATGCAGGGCCACTTTGATGAGATGGATCATTGATAACATTACTGAACAGGGCTAGGACCCTGACTGGGTTTCCACACAATCAATGATCTTCAAGGCTTCGCTCAGCTTCACTGGGAAGGTTTGGTGGCCTATAGTGCGATTATAGATCCGATCGACACATGCCAATAATACACTCACACCAGATTGCATAGTATTGGATACCCACTTCTTGGCTGGCTATGACATTGATTGGACCTGCTTAATCACGGAGCAGATTTATGAGACAACCCTGAAGAGGTCCACCACTAACCCTTTCTCGTTCTTGATCTACAAGCTATGTAAGCTGTGGGGATAGAGATTCTTCATCGGGTGGATACTCTGATTAGAGTTCAGAGGATGTTAGATGCCAGCCTAATTATGGCTGATGAAAATCTAGTGGCACTCTACCGAGCACCACACCCTCTGTTGTGTATACCAAAGATGTTTTCGCAGCAGCTCCATCGTTTGAGCCTTCGAGTTCTACTGCTGCTCCAGGTGTTAATAGGCCTCCATAGTCCAAGACTGATACAAAGATTAGGCCCAGTCCACCTTCCACTACACCTGCACATGAAGTAGTGCCCATATCTCCCGCAGGCAAGATATACGTGTCGATAGTGTCTATTTAGACTCAGGCATAGAGTTTGGTTCGTACTGAGTCCCAGTTGGCTCAGATATTATAATAGATCAGGCCTTGGGTTCCCCAAGCCATTACACAGGCAGAGGAGCACATGCAGATGCAATGTGCGGCCATTATAGAGGAGAGATTTACATTCGTACATAGCTGCATAGATGCATTTGGGCGGAAAGTAGAGCTGAGCCGTAGTACAACGTAGCCTCCTAATTTGAATGTTATGCAGAAAGAGATCTAGCAGCTTCGTTCTGAGTTAAGAGCACTAGCAGAAGTGCCACTAGTACTCCCCAAAGCCAATACTACTACCAAGAGATTTGTTGATCTATTTGTTGTTGAGGATCCACCATTCCAAACCTAGAAAGAGGCCCCATCTTGAGACTGATGATCTAGATGCCATGAGGTGAGAGACAGAGTTAATAGAGATGCAGCAGTTCGAGGCTACTAGGTAATGCTCCATTGTAGATGACCAAGCCCAGCAAGCTCATAATCTTGAGAGAGTGAGGGTTACTAGACCCTATGAACATCTTGCTACTATAGAGGAGACCACCAGGTAGGTTGTGGGTGGTCAAACACAGCCAGATACTAGCACTTAGGTGCCAAAGTATGTTTTGTTACCCCTATGATTTATTGTGCTATATTTTGTGCATTGAGGATAATGGAATAAATTTTGATAGGGTGTGGGTAGTTATAGGCCTCGATGAAGTTTGAGTAGCCAAGACATATAACTATCCCAATTTTTGAGTCTGAGGGGTTTTCTTGCTTGTGTTATTTCCCCAAGCACATTTACTTTCTATTGAATTGGTATGTTTAGGATGTATAAGTAGTATTAGTAGCATATTGTACTGAAGTATGTGGAATATGTTAGTTCTTATTGAAAAAAATAATACCAACCAAAAATTATGTTAGGTTGTTTGGTAACAACCATGTGAAATCATTATTTTGTAGTGCTTGTTTTGATAAGTTAAGGTTTAATTATGATAAAAAGTATGACTTGAGCATCTGTGTTGATAGTGTAATAAGTTCCAAGTGTGTGTGAGCTTATTTGCATGATTCTTATATTGTGTTTCAATTCAAAACTTTCCATTTACTACAACTAAAATTGTAAGTTTGTTGGTTAGGAAAGGATCTTAGTTCGTTGTTCATATTAGTCAACTTAGCCTAAATTGCCAAACTAAAATGCATTATGTATCACTTCATCCTAACATTTGAGCCTTACATGTACCCTTTCTTTGTGAATACTTGAGTAACCAAAACCTTTTTATCTGTGAAATCTTGAAATTACCCATGGTCCTTCCTTGAATATTTTGTAGCTCGACTCAGGCTAAAAGTCTAAGTTGAGGGTGGCTACCAAAAGTGGCCCTGGTTCCAAGGTTGGATATTGAGCACCTCAACTCAATTCAAAAGCCTAAGTTGAGGGTGGCGGATGGACGGAAAATCACACAAAATGGGAGAGAAAGCATAAGGATGTAGTGAAAAAGGGGAAAAACATAAGGTAGGTGCCAGGAAAATAATTGTGAAAACTAGAAAGGCAGTGAGCTACAAAATAAAAATTGGCACCCAAAAGAGTTTGAAATCGGAAGAGGGAAGAATGAGTTGAAAATAATATTGTTGGAAGGGAAAAAGTGTAGAATAGTGCAGTGTCAAGGAAGATCATTTGTCACTATGTTCATAAAACTCCATACCAAAATGCCCTTAGCCTGTGTTACAAGCCAAGAAAGACCTATAGTGGTCCTAATCCAAGTAGTCGAAGGTCATAGTTATGAGTATAGGGGCAAGCATATGGTATTGAACACAGTATTTTAATATCTATTGTGAGTTTGAGAAATTTTGTCAGTCCCAAGCCTCAAATTTGAAAATACTATCATGAGTTAGATACAGGACTTATTGTTTTGAGGGCACATGAGTTACACTATTAATTCTAGGCTATTTCAATAATTGTTGCTTATCTGCGGTTATCTTTCTTGTCACAGTTGCACTATCATATATTTTGAATTGCATTGGTTTGTTTGATGGATATCTGATATGCACTGATGTGTTAGATTTGGGTGTCTGAGAATGGTTTTGAGATGATATATGTCATTAGATTGAGGCTTATGTGTTGCTATATTGCTTATGTAGATTGAGTCCTTTGCTTGAGGACAAGCAACAATTTTAAGTTGAGGAAGTTAGTGTGGCGCAAAAATAGAACACTTTTGATGCTTAATACTTAGAACTTTTTGTGCTCTCAAAGTGATGTTAGTAGGTTTGAAGGATTTTTATGCTTATTTTACAGGATTATACCAGTTGACATAATTTTAGGGAAGTTCTACAGAATTGTAGCTTTTGTGGACTTACGAAGCACTCTACAAGCCGTGGATACTTTCACAAGCCATAGAGGTGTTTCGTGGTTGAGATCCAGTGGAAGACCTATTTTCAGAAGTTGTATCTATGAGTGATCAGACGAGTCATAAAAATATGTACGAGTCATTGATTGGTGTCGTTCTTGGAGGATTAGAGATTGATGAAATTCTAGAAAAGTGCTTAGATAAAATCCTCCACGGGCCATAAATCAGAATATGCCCCGTAGAAAGGTCTCGTAGAAGTGAAGCCAGATTTTGATGATTGCAAAGTACGTAGCCTAGGTACGCGCCATGGAACATTGTACAACCCATCACCCAACCCATGGAAGCTGCTGACAATTTTCCTATTTCATTTTGGATTTAGTTTTTAATTATTTTAAATAGGTTTTTTAGGTCCTTTAGACATATAGACATATAAGAGAACTAAAAAAAAACACCTGTGTGACTTTAGATTTTGTGATTTTTACTTTAGATTATTACATCATGATTTATTATGGAGCATTTTTGATTTCTTGTTCTTACATTAATTATTTTAAGTGTTTAATTATGTTATTATATATCATGATTTCTTCATATGCAATGATCATGCACAGCTAAATCTGCGACTAGGGTTGTGGGAACCATGAAGAACCAACAAATTAAAATTTGGATAATTCATAATTCTTGGAAGTGTGCATGAATGTAATAATTATTTCTCTTCATATTGAATGCTTTTTAACGGGTGGCCAACATTATAACTAGCCCTAATTCTTATCGACTGGATCAAGGTGGTAAGGAATGCGAAAGGGAGTAGTTAATAGGATTCGATGTTATCCCTCTCATCTAATCAACAAAACTAGATCACAGAGTTGTTGTACTAGAACAATAGGTAAGGGTTAGTAATGTCACAGTGCGGGGATGGATCAAATAACGTAGTGAAATTTGCCTCTCGCCTGGATCAAAGGGTTTGGTGAACTTAACTTACTGTTCTGCATGCTACACACTGGAGCAAAATACTATTATCACGATCTACTAAGTTAGGGAATCATGGAGAACACAATACCCTAGTTACTTTTTCCACTGGTTTCACAATACATACTTCTAATCTAGGTTTATTTACTTTATTTTACAAACCCCCATTTGGGGAGATAATAAGGTTAATTCAACTTAGGTTGCTCGTAATTGCTCCAGGTTTAAACCATATTCCCTGTGGAATCGACCCTACCTTTGTTAGGTATTATATTTCGACTGCGACCACTTATCCTCTTATCAGAGGTGTAGTTTGAGCGACATCATTTATTGTTAGAAACTTGTTGAAAATCATGTAGGTAATGTGTTTTGATGATTATAGAACCTTATACCTTGATTGTGCTTGTTTTTTTGGGTCTTGATTCTACTGAGAAATTGTAAAATTGATTAGGTATACGCTATGGGTTAGGATTAGATTTGATGAATATACTGCCTGATCTTTGAATGAAGTGGTATCTTGTCCAAATTTTTGGTCATGGTGATTTACTATATTGCCTTTTTTTGGGATCTTTCCATGAGTACTTGATGATATGATTAGATATGTGTGGTTGTTGAGTTAATTTCTTTTGTGGTCTATGGGTGAAGTATGAATAACTCTTGAATTTATTTGAACAACTTCAACTTGTCCAATGATAGATTGGGTGATGTCATTCTTAAGGGTAAGTCATTGTTTGATCAAAATCGTAGCCATGATGATAGTGTTAGGATAACATTGATAATTTGAGCATATATTGGTATTGTGATGGTGGGGTAATGTGTGACATTTCCCTTATTTTGTGCAATGTGATCAAATTTTAACTTAGGGGGATGTTGGCCTTTCCAGTCAATTTTGGCAATAGTTAATTTGATCGCTGAAGTTGAATCGATGATGCATCGAGTTGTCACGCATACCACTTTTTTCTTGATTTTCAAAGTTAATTTCTCTAACTTTAGGCGATAGTAATTACCACTGCCAAATTAATTTGGCGGATCGCTGAATTTGCACACCTATTGCCAAAAGTGAGAATGTTTTGATGTCTGAACACTATGAAAAAAGGCTACAGTTTATTTAACTGCCAAACATGTTTGGCGAGAAAATTGGCCAATCCACCCTAAATGTTTTCTGATGCTTAATTTTGAATCCATCTTTCCTACACTTGATTCTCACACATGTTTGAACTTATTTTGCAGACATGACTAGGCCAAAGGATATTGCTATTTGTTGAAAATCCAAGGCAGGTTGGGGGGTCACTATAGCCCCTGATCAAGTAAAGCAATAACAACAAAGACCACGAAAATAAGTGTGGGGTAAAGGCAAGAACAAAGTCAAAAAACAAAGGGACTTCGATAGTGATGATGAGGGTTTTCTCAACTTGTCATGGACAACTTCTAAGGATGAACAAGTGGGTTCCAAAAACCCAGCACATGAGCCTTCTTTAGAGTCGACTCAAAAACAGAGACAATTTTAGGCTAGATCCAAACCCCTCTATGTTCCTCTCCTCCAAACATCACAAATAATCCAGGCAACCATATCCCTAAGACACTTAAATAGACTACAAGTAACAAGGCTCAGGATGATTCTGGAGGAGAGAAGGTTGTCGATAGATGGGGTCATTAATCATTATCCTGTGGTGTAGGACACTCTCAATGTCCACAATTGCTAGACTTTCTCCCCACCTCGGGACCCATATATTCAAAGTTGGGTAAGAGAATTATACGAGGCATATGCAAAGGTCATTCCAAACAGTAGGGGCATGAATAAAATTTCTCCAAAGCTAATTGATAGTGTTTAGGGGAGAGGTTTGCCCATCCCATACAGCAAGACAGGCATAAATAATCTACTAGGATGCATATATCGGTACCGACATGACTTGGATGATATGATGCAGCTGATGATCTCTGATGATATTAAATCTTGGTTCACCCCGATTATTGGTATCCCAGCTCCTTCGTGGTTGGAGGAAGGATCTATCATTGAAAAGAAAGAAATGAATGTTTTGGCAAGGTTTTGGTTCGGGTTTATCAGTAGCAACCTGATGTCATCCCAAAATGAGTCGCTTCTTCGACACCCAAAGGCAGTATTGGTTTCATCTATTATGGACTGCTGAAAATTAAGTCTTGGTTCTATCATTTCCCCAGAGATTCTCAATAGATCTAAGCAAGTCTAGACCGCACTTTCATTCCCCGGCCTCATCTGCATTGTGTAGACGAGCTGAAGTTCCTTTCATTAGCAAGACCAGTGTTTAGATTACTCCATCATCCTCCACTGATATAAGGTGAATAAAGGCTCAATTTCAAAGGGATGAAGAGGATAGGACCAAGAAAAAGTGGGTTGATAAAATACCAATGGTTGATCTTGAGGCCCTTGATTCCGATGCTGCAAAGTCGGCACCTGCGGCAAGTATGTCTTCTTCCTCTCCCTCACTGCCTTCTTCTTCTATTTCAGTTTCTCCTGTTATTACACAATCTAAGCCTCAGAGTGTGGAGGACCAACCCCCGATCAAAAAAGCTATTATCCTTAACATTTGCTAGTTATCCAAGGAGACTGATATTTAATCCACTCAGGTTGAGTCCTCCATGCCCAAGATGATTGAGACGGCCACAACCGCTATATTGACCCCACATATAGAGGCTGAGAACAAGAAAATGGAGCTGATTGAGGCCCAGAAGTTGAGGTTAGATAGGTTGGAGGTTGTTCTGGAAGATCATAGGAAAGATTTGAAGGAATTGGCTGAAAGAGTAAGTGTTGTGGAAAAGAAAGAGGGTGGTAGTGATGGCTCATCGACAGTGAAAGCCGACATTGATTAGTTAAGAAAAGAGGTGGCATCTCTAAAGTCCTCAGATATTAGTTCTTTTGGGATGCTTTGGACATGCCACATAGGGTTGATATAAATGTGGTTCCCAAGGGTATGATAGGGATAGATAATTCGGGTAGAGAAGACAATGAAGGAAATGATATACCACCTACCCTAAAGACCATTGAGAATGCCTTGGGAGATGAGACATGTCTATCAGATCTTGAGGATCTAAGGTGGTTAGAAGAAGAGATAGTAACCATTGTGACTAATGAGTCCCTCCGGGACACTTTCATGATTGGCACATCCAGTGTACATGAGCCATAGCCCGTCAGCCCGATGATTGACTTGGAGAGTACACCAATAGATGTGGGCATTGATATCCCCATGGCCTCTTCTTTAGATCCTCCACCACCACCACCACTATAGGATTGGCATGTGCAGGGGATTTTAATTCTCACTCCTTCTTATTATACATAATTAATATTGTTCTGACACATTGAGGACAATGTTCTCTTTTTAGGAAGGGGTGAGCAATTGGAGTCCCATTGATTCTTCATTATGTGATGATGACTGACTGCTTTTACTTTTGTTATGATGATTTGATAAGACAGTATTTATTTAAGTTTTTTCTTGATGGAATTGGAGGCAATTTTTATTTTTAGTTTATAAATATTCTTTTAGTTTGGGTTATAATAGATAGTTATAGTTTATTTTCAATGTTGTTTTTGTTTTAATGGATGAATGCTTGTGAATAATTGTGAATGATGTCCTTCAGATTATTAGCAAATCCCGTGCATAAGTGAAAAGCCATTCAAATGTGTTTATTGTGTCTCTAGTCCTTAGCAATTTAAGTATTGATAGTCCATATCTTTGATTTGAATAGTTCCATGAACGAGGAGCATGCACTACCTCACTTCTTAGTTTGTCTCTTGTGAAATCAATCCATGAATGGATTTAGTGCCTCTTGAGTTTACTATGTGAGTATCACGCTTGGATATGCAATAATCATAAATTGTGAGTGTGTTGCCTAGTTATTGTTTAGATTTGGATCCATCTTGCCATGTGAGTTGAGGAAATTCGTCCAAATACATGTGTGTGACCTTTAGAACTTGCATGGTCTATTTTAAGGTGTAGCTTTGTTGATTCCAAATTAGGAGAGGACCTTGGGCCTTCTTTGGTTTCTTTTTGAGTCCACTTTTCCATATAAGCCTCCCTTGACATTGAATTGAATCCCTAGCTAGTCTTTTTAAGCTTTGATCCTTTCTTTGGCAACCATATACCCCTGATCTTTGTTTGGAAAGATAATCCATTCTTGTTTTGACCATTTTATGCTTGAGCTGAAGTGAGGTAAAGTACTGGCCAACAGCCAGAGTTGGGGGTGTTAGAAAAAGAGGGGTATCTCCTATTTGAATGTTAAGGAAAGAAAAATAAAAATAAAGAATGGAAGAAGTCCTTGCATGATGAGAAAATGCAAAATTTTTTGAAAATGAATGAAACAATAAGAAATTTCTTGAAAACGAGGACCCTCAAAAATATTGTTTAAGAAAAAGTTCATAGGAGACACCTAGGACTGGATTACAAAGTGAAAAGATCTCATGTGGAAAAGAAAAAGGAATGTGGATCAAAGGAAGTCATGAGATGAAAAAGTGTATGTAGAATTTAATGAGGGATGAGCCACTTTTACCCATATGTTATCCTACCCATCCTTAACCCTACATTACAACCCGAACAAAGCCCTTCGTGAGCCTAGTCTAGATGATATCAAGCCAACACTGATTGAGAATAAACGCAAGCCTATGGGTTGATGCATGCATGTCATTTCTCGTTTGTGAGAGTGAAAGTTGAATGAATACTTGGAATTAACATCCTAATCTTGTGTATATAGGATCTTCATTGGTGTGAGGGAAAATGGTGATATTTTTGGGCAATTATTAGTAGCCACATGATAAACTATGAGCATAACCTTGTCTTGAGCACTCTTTAGTCACCTCTTGTGGCTTTAAAATTGTGTAAGTGATTTGTGGAAGCTTGGAAGATAAAAGACAAAGGTGGGATTGTATTTGTTGCTCCCCATGGCCCTATTTGCAAGCATTGAGTTAGAATGATTGGTATTTGATTTGCTTGAGGGCAAGGAAAAGTTTAAGTTGGAGGTGTTGAGAATTCCATATATCGGACTCATTTGGGGCTTAGAATGTAAGGAAATAGTATCCTTAATGTGCTATTATGCTTCATATGTTTATTAATATGTGCATTTTATGCAAGGAATGAGGATAAAGGTGCATAGATAGACAATACTCAACAACACAAGGCAAAGAAGCAAATTCCAAAAAGGCATTCAAAAGCAATAGCATCGACACATTCAGTGGATCGCTAAAGTGCAATCGAGACCACGTAATATAATTGTGTTCAAGCCCCCAAAATAATGACAAAAAACAATAAAAGTAGAGGTTTGGCAGATCACCAAACATGATTAGTGATGAACAATCATATCGCCAAAAGATGCAGAGACTTGAGCCTTCAGCTGATGCAAAGAAAAGTTGGTCAAGTGCACATTTGGTGCATCGCCAAAGTTCTCGGCGATGGTCGACCTTGATCGGCGAATGGAAAAATTAGGAACAAACTCTAAACAAATTGCACAGACTATAAATGAAATTTTGAAAGGACATTGTACATATCGTTCTACCACAACTGACCTTACCACATTGAGAGAGAAAAGAAAGTACGTAGAACCTTCCTGGTAAACAAGTACAAGGGTTTGCTAGTTTCAAGCTTTGGGGAGGAGAAATTATATAGATTAGTAGAAGGAACTCATTTTTGCTCTTATAATTCATCTTACCCACATCCATGGCTGCTTATTATGGTATAATTTTTTTACTTCCACGCATGTGTGGCTAAAACCCCAATGTTGGTGTATATGGTATGGGTTCTTGATTTATTAGCTGGGTCTATGATATTTTGATTGTTATGATGTTAATTTGAGTAAGTTTATACTTATTACTATGTTTAACTTATTATCTTGAGGTTGAAAACTATGGGTTAACTTTAGATCTTTGATTAATACATTAATTTGAGTGATTGGAGTGAGCAATAAGTGTATTAAGTGTAAATCTTTTGGTGTTTCATTTAAATGCCATAAAATCGGATTCAATGGCTAAAGTAGTAGGAGATTTATTTATAATTTCTTAGGCTAGATGTGTCCTCGAGTGATTTGCATGTGAAGTCGTAATAGGTTCATGTGAAACACCATTACTGTCATAAATGAAGTGGTGGTTATTAGAAACCTTACTCACATATTATTAAGTCGCACAATCAAGTATTTAGACCCAGTTAATTATCTCTCATCCCATATTCGCACACCCCCGATATCTCTCTTAATTAGTTGTCAAATTCACATCTTAAAATTGTTGTTAGCTGAATTCTAGTTTTAATTTACTTGCAACCCCCCATTTTAATGCAACAAATGTCGAGTTCAACTCATTACTTCATATCTTGAACTCCCATTACCTGTGGGATTTTACCCTAAATCTTTGTTGGGTTATTATGTTGATAACGATCATCCATATCTTCCAAATAAGAGGTGTGCTTGAACGTCATCACTAGGCCACCCAAAATGGTGTAGGGCATATAAAGAAATTTTTAATATCCTATACTAAGGCCAACATACTTCACAGTACCAAAAGTAGAAAAATAATACTGATAATCGAGCTACCAAATAACAACAGGGATCAATGCTTGCAAATACCCCAAAATGCCTGAAAAAATGTAAAACATGATTCTGGTCCTAAGACTTATAAATAATCTACCCAACCACATCTATTTCAATAGTTCTAACATGTTTTCATACCAGAATTACTGGGAAAAGGTACTACTAACAATAGTCTAAGCTAACAAGATAGTATACATGCTCACGACTACTCGAAAATATTGATAAGGCTTATTTCATGATTTCTAACACCTATTTTAGGGCCTAAAATGAGATTCACAACGTTATCAAATACACGCTCTCAAATACAGATTCATAACGTTATTACAGTCATTTAGACAAGAAATGAAGATGGACCAATTTTAGGGCCTAAAACGAGAAATATGGGACTCACATTCAAAATTTCAGAATTAACCCCAAAAATTATTTCAAAATAGTAATTTAAGCCCAATCAATTACTTAGAACATAAATTGGGGTCGGGGAACAGTAGGAAACAAGCAAACAACAAAATTTCAAAATTTAGGCAAAAAGCAAGAAAGGGGTAGCAGCTACATTAGAGAAATTTACTAGAACAACGCCTCTTCAAGTGAAACAAATTGCACCATCATGACCACCATGAGCGTCCCCCATAAATTAGGCTTTTGAATCACTAAATTTGGACCTATATTGAACAAGAAATGAATTTCAAAAATCCCACAAATTTTCGTCTAAAATAGTAAATAAAATAGCTAAAACTGGAATTCTCACTTCAAAAAAGCTTTGAAGTCGCTTCCTGATTCCACAAACACATTCTTTACGAGAAAACCCACAACTTAGACCCAAGAATCACCCAATTTGGCCTTAAAATACCCTTCAAATTTAAATCCAATGTATATAAAAATTCTATTTCAAAAACTCACCTGAACAGTAGCAAAATTAAAATATTTACCTCAAATGGAGTCCATGCGATCAATTTTAACACCGCCACGATGATCCTTGTGAAATTCCACCCAATATATACCCAAATGTCACTAAAAGTAAATTCAAAATGCACGAGCTATCACACCACGATAAATGAACAAAAAACTAAACTAAAAATCTACCATGCAGCAGCTAAAAATGGATTTTTACCTCAAATAGAACTTCCAATCAAGCTTCCAAACTTGTCAATGTGTTCCTCACAAAATTTCCTCAAACGTATGCTTTGGAATCATCAAATTTGATTTTATTTATGGAAGATATCGCCCTTTGAAATTTATGAAATCAACTAAAATAGTCTAAGGGACTAAATTAAATAGGCCACTCAAATGACCTCTGTGATCACAGTGAATAGTGATCTACAATCGCAGAGCACTACATGATTGACCTCTGTGATCGCAGCACAGGTTCTATGTTTATGAAGGCTTGGGTCACTAGCACTAGAAAATCAGCTGAAATATTATGTTTTCCAATCGTGAAATTTTTGACAAGGTACTCAGAATTCATTCGGGATCCTATGAATTCAAATGAGCTATGCTACCCTACCAAAATCAATATTTTAGATTCAATGGCGTAGTTAAAATTTCCATATACAGTTTTATGATTGATTGTGGGTCCCACTATCACTACTATTTTTAGCCAATTTCTATTGAGGGCTTAGCATGAATCTAAAAGCCTCCAGAACCAAACAAAGGGTCATTCTAGAGCAAACTCAACATTTTAGAGCTAACCACACTGTTAGAATTTTCATTCGAGCCTATTATCCAAGAATGTTGACCAAAGTCAATCATTGGCCAGTTTTAAAGGCTAAAATGCAAAACATGATACAAACTCACACTGAAGGACTCGGTTCCTGAGCTAACCAAGTTTTTAGCCTAATTCATTTATTCTAGTGTTGATAGAACTGTCAGAATTTCATTCTAAGGTTGTTTACACATATTTTGCACAAAAAATAATTTTTCAAGGTATAAGCCCTTCCAAAACATGGAAAACTGCACAACTTCCTAATAAGTCATGAAAATATGAATTTTATGATGCCTAATACATGAGGTTTTTGGGATTTCTCAGGCAATTTTGTTTGTATGATGTGCATTTGATGGTGATTTGCAGGAAAGCAGTCAAGGCATAAGAAGTTAGGACAAACTATAGAAAAATAAACCAATAAGCATCAAAGTGTAGTTATATGAAAGCTTCCATAGGCCATGCACCACTTCACGGAAAATTGAAGTCCATCTTGAACTTGCCCATGGAGATATATTTAAGGAAAAGCTTAAGGCAAGTTATCGTGGGTTCGTGAACCACTTCAAGGACCATGGGAGTCTAACGTAGGCCTTCCCTTAGAGATGTAACTGAAGAAAAGGCAAAGGTAGGTTCCATGGACTATTTCACAGGTTGTGGAACCCTTCATAGACTATACAACCATACGTGGGGAATTTCTATAGCTTCGAATCAACATTGAAAATTACCAAAAAGACACAAGTAGAAGTTCACGGGACTCTCCACGGGTCATGGACCAAACCACAGACCGTGGAATTGCTCATAAAATTGCAGTTAGGCTTATGTTACACAGGATTGCCTTAGGTAAGGTTCACGGACCTTGAACCTGATGAGTGTATAACTAACACTCATTTTGTACACTTTTCTTATGATTTTGTGTTGCTAATTGTATAACTTGAGGCTAATTATGCTTTAAATGGTATATATTTTAGGTACATATGTTGTATATGGAGATTTGTTGGGATAATTGAATTTAAAAATGGATTAGATCAAAAGGAGCTAAAAATACACCGAAGTGCACCTGGCATCACAATATTCTCCACAAATGTAGAGCAGTGGAGCGTAAAGACGTGTGAACGCACCAAGTTTAAGCACATAGGTAGAGCAACAAGAGATAAACATTTGTGATCACGGAATGCTTAGGTATGAATACAGAGGTTTAAGTAACTTCAACCTCTGCGAACGCAGTCAAAGCTCCACAAATGCATAGTACTTTGGCGACCAGCATCAGGGTAAATAAGAAAATGCACCATTTCAGCCCCAAATCATATATACACGCACTCCCAGCCCTCATTCTTGATAGAACAGAGATACTTATTGATACCTTCATAAATTTTCATAAAGCTTTGAAGAGAAAACATACTCCTTATTGTAGATTTTAGTTTAGGCTAAGGACTTAAAACTAGTTTTCTATAAATTCTTGAGTGGATTGAAGAGTGTGAGCTTCATTTTTATTTATCTCTCACTCACTTTTTCCTCCTTTCTCTTGAATGCATAATTTGTGGATTTAATAGAGCTTGGGTATTAATTTGTTTATGGGTCTTCGTTATTCCTCTTGCTTTCATGCTTAGTTGATGATTTACTTGCCAAATCAAGCGGTTTTCTCCCAAATTACTTTGACTTGATTCAATTGATTTATGGGTTCATGCCTACCTTCATTTCTAACTTATGATTTGAGGTCGTGAACTTGAATCTATCTTAGATCTTCAATTATTACTTTCATTTGGGTAGTTAAAGTGGAGGGTTTGCATGATAGTCATGCGTTTATATGTTGAGGTCCTCAAATAAGACTCAACGGCTAAGGTCTTGGGAGTTTTGTAGCATGTCTTTGAGTGGCTCACAAAAGAGGTTGTAATAAGCTCTTGTGAAATACCACATTATTGTAATTGATGTGTGGTGTTACAATCAACCTAGCATACCCATAAAGTTAATTTGATGTTAAGTACGATGGATCAATTGGGTTTTGATTGATTCCTATATTCCCTGTCTTTGTTACCTTGCTTTATCAATCCTTGACCCATTTTCCATTTTCCTTATTAGGAGTAGTTGATAGCTTAACTCTCCCCTCATTTTAGTTAGAAATTTCTTAGTATTTTCTTGTCGAATCAAATCTAGTAGCTCGTAGTCCTTGGTCAATTAAATCGTTGACACATTGTTCCCTGTGGGATTCAACCTTGACCTCTAAAGTTGGGTTATTATTTTGATGACGAGCACACCTTTATCAATTGGTGATATAGGGTTAAGAGACATCAATAATGGCATTGTTGTCGGGGAACAATAGGCGTATTGAGTTGACTTAGGACTTGTAGTCTACCCTTTTTTATTTGATTAGTGAGAATTTATTTTTGTTTTCTTTGTTTTTGCTTTTGTTTAATGGTTAATTGTGATGAAATTTTTCTTGATGAATGTAAGCCTTTTTCTATCTTCTTCGGAGTATTGCACTTCGTGGTGAGCAAAATGGTGTCGAGGACACGAATGGGGACATGTGTGTTGTGAGTCAAGATTGACTCATGGAATTTAGTCTAAGACTTGCCGAAGAAGTGACTCAAAGACACTAATTTCTCAACATGAGGGATGAACTCAAGTGCTTGCTTGTTGTTAGAGTTTATGAGTTAGACCATTTTGAATGGGAAGTTGATAATTTGGAGGTCGACTTGAAACTAAGCAATGGGGCAAGTGAGGCTCACGACTCAATGGTGATCAACCATGAATTGGAGTCTCAAAAAGAGGGAGAGGTGCTTAATGTGGAAGGAATATTGGGTCAATATATGTCATCAAGGCCAATAATCATTCAAGAGGCCAAGATTGAGGAAATGAAACTAAAGTTGCAAGAAAAATCCATGGAAATCTTTGATGCTAACTTTAGTTCATTTGAAGTTGAGAGTGTCACCTGCTTGGGGTCCATGACAAAAGAAGTTAAAAACCAAAGAGGTCCCCCGATACTCTCATATCTACCCAAGGAACCTAAAAACACTTGATGCCAAGTTTGGTAGAAAATTCAAGTCCTCAAACTGGAGAGACCGATGGAAAATGTTGATGGTCTCCAATTTCTCCCATGAGCTCAATCGGAAAATTATTTTGAAGTTAGGGAGAAGATTTGTCTCCTCAAAGTGGAAACACAAAATGGGTGACGAATCAATTTTGTTCATATTTTAAATTTTTGCATTTTTTAATTTTTAGAGTAACTTCTTAATTTTAAGTTTTTTATTTTTGCTAACCCTCATAAGTTTCAAGTTTTCGGTGGTGGTTTTTCATAGGTTTGGAAGTGCCAAGTTGATTGAAGTTGAAGATTTAGGTGAAAAACTCATCAAAAAAGGCAAAAGGATGAATATGGGTTGTTGTGACCACACTTTATGGCCCAAGCATCGCCCATTGCACATGGGCGGACCACCAAAATGGGTCTGGGACTTCCCAAAGTTGCAAAAACTTGGCCCACGTCTGTCACCCAATAAAGCTCCACGAGGGCGGCATCGTGTCTACGAATGCGGAGTATGAACATTTGGCGATAGGCGCGATCATGCCTAATTGTTTACAAAGATGGAGTGTTGACTGGGCGCAATAAGTGGAAAGACAAGTCACTTATGACTTTGTCTTTACACCTTCAGAAATGGGGAGAACGGGCATGGATGTACAAATAGTGAGGTTATACATTTTGATTCAAAATTCTTTCTCCCACAACTCTTCATGAAAATCCAAAGTGGTCTCTTATTCATCCTTTTTTATTCTCCATCCAAAGGTATGCTCACCCTACACTATCTCCATTCTTCTTCATCAAATGAAAGTGTGTCAACTATGAAAATGGCTTGACAATGGTGAATTCTAAAGTCCTAAATTATTTCTATCATGTTTCTATGCTTATATAGTCTTGATTTCCTTCTCCATTTTTTCTTTCTTGGTATGAAATGTTGTCACTATGATGTAGCACTTCTAAGAGTCAATTCTTATGCATAAATGCTGAAAATTGGAACGAATCTTGGTTTTAAATTGTTGAGTGATGTTTGGGTTATAATTGTATGTTGTTGGGGATGGATTGGGGGTGTGATATCTTGTGGAAATCATGATGTAAATGTGTTCCCTCCATATGTTCGATGAATTGCCCCTTTGAATTTTGATTTTTGTGATTGTTGTCTTTCATGAATGCGGACACTTGGTAACTGTTCAAAAACAACAAAACTTCGCTATTTGATTTAGTGTGTTTCCAATTGACTTCCTTGGTCCAAATGCTTTCTAACACATGATTTAAAATGTCTACAACGTTCTTTTTCATATTGCCTTTAATTATAGGTCCAATTAGCGATAAAATGGAATTTGAACATCCACTCTATGGTAATGATATTCTTACGAAAGTGGGTGAAGGTGCCTACTTTGATCAAAGAAGATTCTTCTCAACCCAATGTGCCTAAATGTATGATGAATACTTAGTCCAAACTGTGATTAGAGAGAGGAGTGTTCTTGGATAATGTAAAAGAAAAGATGTCGGAGTTCTTTGGCTAGCTCTAGACTTCAGACTGGTTATGTTTTGCTGATGATCCAATTAGAGCCAACCATACCATAATAGTCGTGTTCTGTGTTAATGCCTCAGAGAATAATTTTTTAGAGGATATGGCTACCATGATTCTTGGAGTAAGAGTTGATTTCAACTTGGAAACTACCAATGTTATCTATGGTTTGCCGAATATTGATAACAGAGTATATAGAGAGAGATATTGGGAGTTAGGCACTTAGTGGTTGGTAAACAAGTTGCATGATGGAGTTTCTCCTGATTAGTTCACTTCGCATAGAGGAGTTGATTCACATGAGTTTACGGTGGAAGCCAAGTGTTGGTTTTCCATCATTTATTCTTGAGTCATCCCCTCTACACATGATACAGAGGTGACCTTAGATAGTGCTCTTGTCATTATTGTTATCTTAGACGGACATTAAGTTAATGTGGGACAGATTATAGTTGATCAAATTGCAGAAGTGGCCCAAGGAAGGGCCAAGATCTTAGTATACCCCTCTTTGAATTTTAGACTATGCTATGAGGCAAGGGTGTTTATCCTACCCACAGATGAAGAAAAGAAGCCAGCCAAGGACATATATTCACTGAAGAAGAGAGGAGGCCCAAGAGGACAAAATAAATAAAGGATTGATGTATTGGATCCCTCTTTTGGGCAGCTCACAAAGCCAGGATTAGAGGATGGGGTCTTCTTTAGGGGTTACAGGTCCTTCAATTTCTTCGGGACCACTTATGTTTGTTCCTCCCACTATGAGATACTTGTCCACTCTGATTCATGGGATTGATGATCAGATCAGGAAGCTTGTTGCAGACCTTTCTCCAGGACCACTAGGAGTTACACAAGGTGACCATCCTACACTTGCATCAGTTGTAGTTGCCCAAGGAGCTATGAATGATCAACTCGAGTATATGAGTCAAAAATAAGGACATATTAAGAGGCGGCAAAGGAGGTTCAAGGGCACATGAGAAGAAGAAGAGCATATTCCTGAACAAGATGATGAACAAGTTGAGGAAACTATATGGGTCCTGTTCTTTAGATCCTGATAATGAGTTAACCTTCTCTTTGGGCTCGAGTGCTGAGTGATCATTTCAGGGAGTCCCTCGTATTCTCTTACTTTATCTTTGTGTTGTGAGGACATAATACCATTTTAGTTGGGGGTACTCCTATGACTTTATTTGATTTTATTGTATATTTTTTACTCTTGGATTCTGTCTTGTATATCCTGGATTGGTTCATTCTCTTGCTTTTTTGTATTGATGTGCCCTTGTTGGGCTTGATTTATTTTTATTATGGTATGCCCTTGTTGGGCTTGTATATATTATATGTGAGACTAGCTATTTTAGTAGACTTGGTAGTGTCCTATTTTTCTTTTTTGATGGTGTATATAATGATGGTTCCAGATGATGGATTGAGTGATGACATTCTTAAGGGTAAATCGTTGATTGGGTGTATGAGTTTATGAGTAGAATATGGTCTTTGGGGAAGTCTAACTAGCCATTGACTCTTGTTGGAGTTATACATTGGGTTTGTGACTTGTTTGGTACCAATATAGTTAGTTAAGTGTTGTGGATTGTGAAAATGGCATATGCCTCCAATTTTTGAAAGTTACATGATTTTGGGATGATTTTGAGATAACATTGTGATTCTTTTTGTGACTCTTACTTTCTAGATGGATATATGTTGAAAAATGAGTCCCTTGTGCTTGACTAGAGAGTGATATTGATCCTTTCCATCTTGAATTGCATGTCATGTATGTTGTGAGTTTTTGTTTTGTTCCTTGTGTGCACTTGTGTCACCTGAACTTGCTTTGTTTGTCTTGAAATGTTGGCCTTGATAGATTTTTGTTGGAAAAATGATCTTAGGAATTCTTTGGTTTGACCTAAATCTACTTAGCCTAAATAGCCACCAAATGCATTGATTTTATCCCTAGTGTCTCTTTTTAGCCTAATCCTTTTTATTGGCAACCTAAATTACAAGTCTTGGCCTTTTTGAAAAGATACCTCTTTTTTGAACCCTTATCCCTCCTTGAACTTGAGTTGTTATGATTTAGGCTTTAAGCTTGAGTTGTGGATGGTGTTTGAAGAAAAGGGAATGGTGTCTACCACTTGACTTGTCAAATGAAAAGAAAAAGAAAAGATGGATGGAGGAATGAAAAGAAAATAAAAAGAGCTCTTTCCAAATGAAAAGAAAATGAAGAAGAAGTGCTTGAATGAAAACAATCCTCCAAAATGTTGAAAATGATTGCAAGTGGGGAACCTAAGTTGGAAAATGAGGGTTAAATGGGCATTGGTGTTAGATATGAAAAGAAAAGTAGAAAAGTCAAAAAGGGGTGAATGTTATGTGTAGAGTTTAAGGAGGGTTAGTAACTATTTCCAAGATTGTATCCTACCCTACCCCTAAGCTTACATTAGAAGCCTAAAAAGCTCTTTGAGATTTGCAACCAAATTAAATTGAGCCAACGTGATTAAAAATAGGTGCAAGTCTATGGTGTGGCATTTGTGTGCATGAGACGTTCTTTTGTTAAGTGTGAGTGTTTAAGTCCTTGTCCCTTGTTCTTTGTATATACTTGTATGTTTTAGGGACATTCTTTCTTTTTGTGAGAACATGCAAATTGATATGGATTGGTGATGTTGATGTTTTTCAAGGTTGAGTCAAGTAGAACTTGTTTAGTTGACTAGGAGTTCGAGTTATTTCTTGAGAAGTTGTGTTATCATTTGAGCATCCTTAGACGTTGATTTTGAATTAAAAAATAAGCTTTTGAAAGTAAAGGAGTTTCTTGATAGACATTCTCATACTTATGTTAATTATTGGTACCAACCATTGTCATGATCATGATTTAGTTGTTGAAAGTGAGTTGGGATTGTTGTGCTTAATTTGCTAGCCTCTTGAGTTTGGTTTTGTTTTGCTTTAGGACAAGCAAAGTCTTAAGTTGGGTGTGTTGATGTGTGTATAACTTACACTTATTTTGTACCCTTTTCTTATGATTTTGTGTTGTTAATTTTATAACTTGAGGCTAATTATGCTTTGAATGGTGTACATTTCAGGTACATATGTTGTAGCTAAAGATTTGTTGGGAAGAATTGAAGTTTGAAATGGATTAGAGCAAAAGGATCTGAAAATGCACTGAAGTGTATTTAGCATAAAATTGTTCTCTGTGAATACGGCCTTCAGGCCCGCGAACGCAGAGCAGTAGAGTGTAAAACGGCACATTGTCCAGGTGCATTGGCAGAGCAACAATAGACATACATCCACAATCACAGAATGCTTAGGTGCGAATGCAGAAGTTTAAGAAACGTTGACCTCCACGAACGTGGTAAAATGTAGAATACTTTGGTGACTAGTGTAAGGGCAATTCAGTAAATGCACCATTTCAACCATAAATCACATGTACACGCACTCACAACCCTTATTCTTGATAGAACAGATATACTGATACATACCTTCAGAAATTTTCATATAAGTTTGAAGAGAGAACACACTCCTTAGTGTAAATTATACTTTAAGGTAAGGATTCAAAGCATGTTTCCTACAAATTTTTGAGTGGATTGGAGAGTGTGAGCTTCACTTGTATTTATATTTCTCTCCTTGCTCTTGAAAGCATAATTTGTAGATTTAATTGAGATTGGTTTTTAATTTGTTTATGGGTATTGATTATTTCTCTTTATTTCATGCTTAGTTGATGATTTACTTGTCAAATCAAGTAGGTTTCTCCCAAATTTATTTGACTTGATTCAATTGATTTATGGGTTCATGCCTACCTTCATGTTTAACTTATGATTTGAGGTTGTGAACTTGAATCTAGCTTAGATATTCAATTATTGTTTTAATTTAAGTAGTTGAAGTGGAGAGTTTGCATGATAGTCACGGGTTAATGTGTTGAGGTCCTCAAATAGGATTCAACGACTAAGGTCTTGAGAGTTTTTCTTTGAGGTGCTCAAGCTAAGCGGGTCTTGGAGTAGCTAGCGTAAGATGCTGTAATAAGCTCTTGCGAAACACCTCATTGTTGTAATTGTGGTGTGGTTACAAGAAACCTAGCCTACCCATAGAGTTAATTTGATACTAAGTGTGATGGATCAATTGGGTTTTGATTGATTCCTATATTTCCTATCCTTATTCCCTTGCTTGATCAATCCTTGACCCATTTTCCATTTTTCTTATTAGGAGTAGTCATTACCTTAGCTCTCCCCCTATTTTAGTTAGAAATTTCTTGGTATTCCCTTGTTGAATTGAATCTAGTAACTCATAGTCCTTGGCCGATTCAATCACCGACACATTGTTCCCTGTGGAATTCGACCCTGACCTCTAAAGTTGGGTTAAAAAGTTTATGATGACTGCTCCTTTATCCATTGGTGATGTAAGGTTGAGCGATATCAGAACCTCACCACGAACCATGACGCCAACTATATAGGAGACCTAGTGAAGAAGTGCTACAAGTCAAGTTTCATAGACCTTTTCACAGTCCGTGAACCCCATCATGGATTGTGAACTAGGTCGTGGTCCATGTGAAGTCGTGTTTTCCTATTATAATTAGGATTAGGTTCCCCCTATGTATTAATAGTTCTTTATTATTTTACATTATGTATTATTGACTGCTAGAAACCCTTGTACAATAGAGAGCTTGCTATTACAACATTGAACTTGGAATTATTCAACTTTCTTCATTTTTCAAAGATTATGGATTCGTTATTTCTTCAATATTCATTGTAAGTGAATTAATTATGATTGTATCATATTTTTGTGGGTTCTTTACTTTGAACATGCATAGATAAAGCCACAACTAGGGTTGTGGGAACCATGACAAAATAACGAATTAGCCAAATATATAAGGAAAATTTCGATTATCAATTAATATGTATTATGATTTTTACATCTAAATTGCCTTGTTAATCAGTCAACGCATTGAGAACACGTCTGTATTTATTATTTTTCCTAGAGGAAAGTAATAATTAGGAAAAGATCATCATAACTAGGATTCGAGAGACTAAATGCTCATCTAATTTACTAAAGCCCACGAGGAGAAAGTACCTAGAGATCCAAAGTGACGATTAACATGAAATACATTCTAAATTTGAGAGAAAAGGAATGAAATGATTTTAAGAAGGATCGAGAGGTAACTTAGAAGTTACTTAACACACTAGATTTTGCATGTATTGATGAAAGGAGTAGCCTGAGAGCATAATGCCTAATGAGTTAATGGTCATGGGGAACACAACCCTAGATCAAGTCTCATTTTGTACGCACCAAATTGTCATTCAAGTTCTATTTACTGATTATTGTTAATCGTTCCAACAATTCCCCAATTTACTTTATGCATTGTTATTTTCGAGAGGTAGAGACTTCAACTGAAAGTCACTAGCTGATAGACTTATTTCAACCTATTTCCTATTGGATTGATCTCGACTCTTAGTTGGGTGAATAGACTGCTAATGATCGTCTATATTTCTTTCAAGAAGTATATTTGAATATTATCAAAAATGGTTTCCTTTCTAAGGAATATGGCTTTGAAGTACATTTATTAGTTATCTTTTCAATGGCAGTTCTATTTCCTAATTTGACTTTTGTTTTAGTGTTTTTGATTTTGTAGGGAATCAGGTTTTGTATGACAACACCCGAAGCAAGTGTGAATCACTCATTCCATATGATACTGAATTAATAAAGTCAATCCACAGGATAAATGCTCAAGAGCGTGAAGCGCAGCGGTTGAGAGAACGAGGTGACCAACTCAATAAAAACAACGAAGGTCATGTTGATGACCTAGATAATGATGAGGGAGTGGTACCACCACGACCACCCCCAGCATCAACCAGTACTAAGGGCACCTGGTCTATACCAGCTGCGACTTGTGCATGATAATGATTATAATGTTGCGGCTACAAGGGCGATAGTCCTTCACTCATTACCCCCAAGTGTGAAGTTCAACATCACTAGTATTATGCTTCAGATGCTCACTTTGAAAGTATTCTTAAGAGAAGCGATAGGGGATGACGCAAACAAACATTCATGAACTACATGCCGATCTTCTGAGATTCTTATTGTCAATCAGACGGTTGTCCGTTTGAGATTGTTTTACTTATCTCTGTATAGAGAGGCAACGAAGTGATTGAACATACTTCCACATGGTTCCTTTCAGACATGGAGAGAGTTGAAGAATGCTTTTTTAGAAAGTTTCTTCCCACCATGAAGAAAGCTTCAAATTAAATATGAGATCAATGCTCACAAGTAACTTCCCATGGAAGCATTACATGAGACATGGAAAAGATTTACACGGAAGTGGAAGTAATGTCCCAACCATAATATGACAGATGAGAATTTAAAAGAGGTCTTCTACAGGTCCTACAACGTTGTGATAAATTCGATCATTGATGCAACCTGTGGTGGCTCATTCATTGCTAGGATATTCCGAGATGCTATCGTAATCTTAGATCAGGTTTCTAAAACAACAAGGTTTGACATACCAGAGATGGGGGCTACTTGGGGTTTCTGTTTGAGTTGTCGGCAGAGCAAAGATGTAAAGAAGAAAAGCATGACCAGGATATGCTGACATGTAGATCTAGATGGACTTGTTGACCAAATATCTATTAAGCGAAGGGTTAGAAAAAGTCAAAGTTGTAGAAGCCTCGAACAGGTATAATGAGCTAGAGTTTGACTTTGAGGAAGAAGCTAAGTTTCTAAATAGCTAAGGGGGTTTTTAGACGTACAACTTCGGGAACCAAGGTCGAAATTATGCCTGAGATAACTACAATGACAAAACTAGAAATCGTGATCAAGAAAATTAGCAAAACAAGGACACCTTAAGGAGTGATTAGACTAGGACAATGTTCCACCCATGAATAGAGAGCATCCAAGTACCATTGAGGGTGGTCCAAAATTAGTTGAAATGTGGCTAAGGTTCTCCAAAAGGTGGAAACCATTGAGGCTTGGGTGTGATACATGCGAAGAGATATGACCAATATGAGTTAGCTAGACTCCATGTCTATCAAATAGTTAGAGCAGCAAATGGGGCAATTTTTAGTTATGCTAAACTAGAGAAACATTGGCTCACCTCCTAGCAACACAGTTCAGAATCTTAAAAAGGATGGGCATTGCATGGCGATGACATCCAAGAATGGAAAGGTAATTGCTAACCCTATCCTTGCAAGTGATAAAGGTATGGATAATGATGATGGTATAACTTTAGACCCCACCAATATTGAGAATGATGATAAAGTCGAAGGGCTAAAACTTGCATCGAAGAAGGTAGAGAGCACTAGAGGTTCTGTAGAGACAAAAATCAAAAGTTGTAAAGCCTTTCCCAACCATTTCCAAGCTGCCACCACCGTTCCACAGAGATTAAAGCAAAAGGTTAATGATAGTAAGTTCCAAATGTTTTTTGGGATATCATAATGATATCAAGTTTTGATGTTGATGATATGTGAACTATAGATATCCCCATCAAAAATAGGCTTGGTTTAGAGACATAGGTAGGGGTAGTCATGAATTATGGGTATAGGGTATGATGAGTTGGTATACACATTGTTGGGTATGGGGTCCAGACCCTTTACCCCTAAGAAGTTAGACCTCGATTTGAAAAATAGGCCTAACCCATATGCTATACCATCCGTTGAGGAACCCCCCGTAGTGGAACTTAAAGAGTTTCCACGATACCTGAGGTATATGTTTTTGGGTTCTGACAATACTCTTCTTGTCATTATTGTTGCAGATCTCCAAATAGAGTAGGTTATAGCTTTATTAGGGATCTTCCAAAGGTCAAAAGGGGTCATTGGTTGGACTATAGCTGATATGATAGGGATTCCTCAAGTAATATGCACTCATAAAATCAAGTTGGAGGAAAATTATATCCCAAGCATTGAGCATAATCAAATTTCTAATAGCATTTGGGTGAGCCCAGTCCAATGTGTCCCCAAGAAGGGTGTGACCGTGGTGGCAAATGACAAAAATGAGTTGGTCCCATTACGATTGGTCATTAGGTTATGGGTTTGTATGGATTATAGGAGGCTCAACAGATGGACCTTGAAGGATCATTTTCCTATGCCCTTCATGGACCAAATGTTTGATAGATTGGTAGACTGAGGATGGTACTATTTCTTGGATAGGTACTCGGGTTACAATTAAATTTCCATAGCACTGGAAGGCCAAGAGAAGATCACCTTCACCTGTCCATATGGGAACTTTGTATTCAAGCGCATGTTGTTTGGGTTTTATAATGCTCCAGCCACTTTTCAGTGTTGCATGATGTTGATCTTTTCTAACATGCTTAAAGACACCCTTGAAGTATTTATTGATGACTTCTCTATAGTGGGTGATACTTTTGATAATTGTCTGGTCAGTCTTAGCAGGGCTCTACAACACTGTGGAAAAGAAAACTTGGTCCTGAACTGGGAGAACTGTCACTTCATGGTCAAGGAAGGAATAGTACTGGGCAATAAGATCTCTAATAGAGGAATAGAGGTGGATAAAGCAAAGATAGAGGTCATTGAGAAATTTCCACCTTCTATTTTTGTGAAAGGTGTCTGGAGCTTCTTAGGGCATGCGGTCTTCTACCATTGGCTTATAAAGGATTTCTCCAAAATCACTCACCCCCTATGCAAATTGTGGGAAGAGGATGCCAAGTTTTAGTTTGATGATGTGTGTTTGCAAGTGTATGTCACCCTAAACGACAAGATCATCTCTATACCAGTGATAGTAGCACTAGACTAGTCAAGCCCATTTGAGGTTATGTGTGATGCCAGCGGAATTTCTATAGATGTTATGCTTGGCCAAAAGTGCAATAAGATGTTCCATCACATTTACTATGCCACCAAGACTCTTAATGAGGCCCAAAGAAATTATGAAGTGACTAAGTAGGAGTTGTTGGTTGTGGTCTATGCCCTCAAAAAGTTTCAGGCCTATTCGCTGGGTACTAAAGTTATAGTATACACTGACCACGCGACATTGGCATTACCCGATGGCCAAAAAATATTTTAATCTTAGACTAATCAAATGGGTCCTCCTATTGAATGAGTTTGATTTTGACGTCCAGGATAGGAAAGGAAGTGACAAACAAGTAGCCCATCACTTATCTAGACCAGAAGATGAATTTAGAGGTAATGATATGTTAGACATTGTTGATTCATTTTTGAACGAACAGGTATTAGCTTCTATTGTTGATCTTATTTTTTGGTTTGCCGATTTTGCAAATTATCTTGTTAGTGATATTATGCTTGAGGGCCTCACCTTCCATCAAGGGAAAAGGTTTCTACATGATGTTAGCAGGCACTTTTGGGATGATCCCTTCTTACTCAAGATATGTGCAAACAATGTTATCCAGAGATACATACCTGGGGGAAGAGATGATGAGCATTCTGGAGGCTTGCCACTCTTTTCCAGTTAGTGGTCATCATAGTGGGCCAAGGACAGCAAAAAAGATCTTGCAGTGTGGGTACTACTAGCCTGCCATTTAGAAAGATGCATATGATTTGGAACATAGTTTTGATCAATGCCAAAGACAGGGGTAACATATCCAGGCACCACGAATTGCCCATGACCCTAATTTTTGAAGTAGGATTATTTGATATTTTTTGGATTGATGTCATGGGCCCATTCATGAGCTCTTAAGGCATGAAGTACATTTTGGTGGCAGTTGATTACGTCTTCAAGTGGGTCAAAGACATTGCCCTGCCTGACTACAAAATCAAAAGCATTGTGAGTTTTCTAAGAAGGAACATCTTCTCCAGATTTGGGATACTTAGAACTATAATAAATGATGGGGGTTCACACTTTTGCAATAAGATTTATGGTCTTTATTGGCCAAGTGTGGTGTAGGGAAGCATAAGGTGGCAACACCATATCACCCATAAACTAGCGGGTAGACTGAGGTTTCCAAGCAGAAGATCAAGGAGATATTGGCTAAAAACGTAAATGCCACCACAACTGATTAGGCTCGAAAACTAAATGATGCACTGTGGGCTTATCGAACAGCTTACAAGACGTGTATTGCTATGTCCCCATACCAGTTGGTCTTTGGTAAAGCCTGCCATCTACCCATGGAGTTGGAACACAAGGCATTATGGGCTTTGAATAAGTTAAACCTGAGTTGGAGTGATATTGCTAACTTGACACTTGAACAACTCAATGAGTTGAATGAGTTCTGCCTTCGCACCTATGAAAGTAAAGCACTTTATGAGGATCAGATGAAGTTTTAGCATAATAAGCATATTCCATAAAGGAGTTTATGTTTTGGTGATCGAGTGTTGTTGTACAACTCAAGATTAAGGCTCTTTTTGGGTAAACTGAAATCTAAGTGGTCTAGGCCTTTCAATGTGACACAAATGTTTCCCCATGGTGCAATTAAGCTTCATGATTTGGATAGGGTCAAATTAAAGATGAACGACCATTGGGTAAAGTTTTACATGGGGATATTAGAGAAGATCAAAACAATTATGGAGGTCCTGCTTGACGAAGTCTGAGTAGACAAGGCAACTGTGTCGTGTCGCGATGTTAAATCAGGCGCTTCCTGGGAGGCAACCCATGGATTGTTTTGTATTTCATATTTAATTTATGTTTATTTTGATTTTTCTCATAGTTAGCCTATTATATTATCATTTATTGTGTGATTGCAGGACTGGACAGGTGGTGGAATGTGCTAAAAAGGACATATGCAGGTGAATTGGTACAGAACAAGGCTAGAACAGAACAAAATGTGCAAAGGAGAGCACCACAGGCACTTTCACACACCATGCAATGGACCGTGAAAGGTGAAGTTGCAGGATTCAAGTTGAAGATATGTTTCATGGACCACTTCATAGACCGTGGAACATTCCACATGCTATGAATGGTCTCGGGGAACAAGTGCAAAAAAGTTTTAAGTGATTATAGTGTTTACGGATTATTCAACAGACCATGGAATACTTCACAGACCATGAATCCATCCATGTATGGGGAGTCAGGCTGACCCGGTTCGACCCAGGTCAACAATATATTCTTTTATGCCTTAAAACTAACCTCCCCCCCTCTCTCATTTTTACCCTATTTTCCTCCTCTCACTCACAAATCCTCAAAATCATTTCTCTATAATCACAATTGTGTAGTTCTTTTCATGCTCTGTATCAACAATTTCACTTAGGGTCTAGTCTATCAAGTGGGTTGTCATCTTCATCCTATCCATACTCAAGTAAGTCCTAGATTTTCTTTCTTGTAGCTTCAATCTTGTGTTCATGTGTGTAGCATTGCTTGAAATTTCTTATGTGGTAGTCTAGGACGTTGAAATTGCATATTGGTTCTTAGTTTATGTCTCATTGTGAAGTTCTATGACCCCATTGTTGTTAGATTGGCGATATGTTGATGGGTCTTGTGATGTTGATGATTTTTGTGCCATGAACTCAAGTAAAATTGAATCCTCGTGTTGTTAGTATGTGTTAGTGCAATTTTGTGTGAACCAAAGTAGGGAAAATGCTTCAATTTGAGTTGGGTGTTAGTATTCCACCCCTGAGGCTCACCACTGAGCCCTTGGATATTAGCCTTCAAGGGACCTGTCACGGTATTCTCCATGGACTGTGGAACCTTCCATGGGTTGTTAAAGGGTTCCATGAAGGGACCCTTTGTGCCAAACGTCCATATGGCCCTTCACGAGCACTCTTCACAGACTTTGGAACTGTTCACAACCTGTGAAATGGTTCTGTGAAGGGACCCTTCATGCGGCATGTCCCAAGTAGCCCTTCACGGCCACCCTTCACAATCCGTGGACCTCTTCATGACTCTTGAGAGGATCCTGTGCAGGGGTCCCTTAGATTTTATTTTTCTTTTTTGTCCAGATCTATTCGGGATGAGTTCCAAAACTTCATCTTAGTGAACTTTCCCCTATGATAAACCGAGTGACACCACTCTTAGGGGTTATTGTCACTTTAATAGCACAGGGGAAGTCTAAGTACTTGTTAGTGCGTCGTTTTGTGGATTTGTAGCCTAACATATGCTCTTTGTTTATGTGGATTGCAGGTGATATGGGATACCAATGAAAGTCTGAACCCCCTAGGGATGAGCTTGGATGTCTCCATGACTCACCATAGAGAAACCTAGCCACCACACTAGGAGTGGCTTAGGTGATGAATCCTCCAAAGAGTTTGAAGTCCCCAAACCACACCATGGACCACACCACAGATCGTGGAAATGCCAATAGAAGTGGAGTTGGGATTATGTTGCACAAGATTGCCTAAGGTAATGTTCACGAACCATAAACCTCACCACGAACGATCAAGCCAACTGTATAGGAAACCCAGTGGAGAAATGCTTTAAGTCAAGTTTCACAGACCCTTTCACGATTCGTAAACCCCACCACGGGCTTTGAACCAGGCTGAGGTCCATGCCGAGTCTTGTTTTACTACTTTAAATAGGATTAGGTTTCCCTTATGTATAACTAGGTCTTTATTATTTTAAATTACGCCTTATTGATTATTGGAAACCCTTGTACGTTAGAGAGCTTACTATTACTATATTGAACTTGGATTTATTCAACTTTTATCATCTTTCTAAAAATGTGGATTCATGATTTCTTCCATACTTATTGTCAGTGAAGTAACTATGATTCTCTCATCTTTTTGTGGGTTCTTTACTTTGAACATGCATAGCTTAACCCACAACTAGAGTTGTGGGAACATTGACAAAATAATGAATTAGGTAAAAATGTAGGGTGAATCCTGATTATCAATTAACATGTATTATGATTTTCTTCATCCAAATCGCCTTCTTAACAAGTCAATGGATTGAGCACACGCCTACATTTATTATTTGTCTGAGAGGAAAGTAACAATTAGGAAAATATGATCATAACTAGGATTTGACCTCTGGGACCATCATAAACATATTTTAAGGGCATCATTAACATTCTTATATCTTTGACAAAATCATTAACTCAAAACCTTTATTTTATTCCCTAATCATCATCATCATCATGTCATGCGAAAATTACCTTAAACATAGTGGGCTTGTACATTGACTTGAAAACTGATGAATCTAGAGAACAACGCATGAACATGAGAAAATATGTAACTTTAAATCAAATACTAAGTAGCACACACATCAGTAATCAAACCATAACAATGGGGTCATAGTAATCAACTCTATACTCATGGAAAAACATAGTAAAACATTGCATGATAAAACTGGAGACAAAATACATATTAATACATCATAAAACCATCATTTAAATCATTGGAATGCATAATGGTAATTTAAGAAATATAAAGAAAAGGTAAAAGCTTTAAGGAAGGACTTTTTGGGTGAAAGGAACCCAAAAATCAACTTACATACCTTTATTGAAACCTAGGAAGAAGGAACTTGAAGTTTTGGGGAAGAATCTTAGAACCCTAGCATGTGCCTTGCTTTCTTGAGAGAATATTTGCCTTATAATATTTTGAGAAGATGGATGAATGAAAGGAATGGGTAATCCTTAGAGGGTTTAGGTCTGATTATGGGCTTAAGGAACCTTAAAAATAACGTAGTCTAAGTCTAGGATACGTGGAAAGGATAAAAATACCCTTCATTAAAACATCCAGATATAATCCACGAGACCCCGATCATGGATCATGGAATCAACCACGACTTGTGGTTTGAGTCATCCTATTTTTCTTTTTCAATTTTCAAAGTTTGTTGTCCGACCAACCATTCCATGAAACACATAAATGGGCCATAGATCTATCCATGGTTCATGGATCATCCCGTGGAACCATTTCACACTTAGCCAAATTTTCAGTTCTCAGGCCCCATCCACGAAAACTAACCATAGACCGTAAACAGGACCACTACCATCCTTTTGGTCGTAGTTTTATTTCTAGAACCTAAATTTTCCATCAACTTCTGGAATTCAATCTATAACTCCTTCTACGGTTTGTATTCCCTTCCACTGGGCATAAATGATCCTTGTAAACCCTTTTGACATTTAGCAAAATTAAAAATTTTGAAGCCCCTATTCACGAGCCTGGGTCTATAGCTCGTGGATTGAACCACAAGACATTAACTGAGCTCATGAATTGCCCCTAAAGTTTTCGGTCCCAGTTTTCTGCACGTTCTAACCTTCTAGCTTGAGGGTCCTTACAATATCTCTCCTTTGGGAATATTCATCCTTAAATATACTAAATGTAGGCTCTAAAGAGTTTAATAAGCAGCTAACAATCCAACATGAATGCAAATAAGCAATTTAAAAATCTTTTCATGAAATTTTCAAAATCCATACTTAAACACATGCCTCAAAATTGTCCATAAACATGTAAATATGTGCATGCATCATACAAAAATTGAAATGCAAGATATTAGAGGTTTTGGGCAAGAATAACTTAATAGCTTAGGCTTGAGTAAAGTGAAAAAGATAAGGATAATGCTTCATCATGTCTTGTTTCGCTTCATGTTGCACCTTCAACTTGTTTATTCCTCCAAAACACTTTAATGGATGCAATTTTCTTATTCCTTATCTTATTTACTTGCTGGTCTAGAATATAAACTGGTACCTCTTCATGAGTTAAATTTTCATCAATACTCACATCTCCCAACGGGACTATAGAATTTGGGTCACCCATAAATTTTCTCAACATTAATACATGAAAAATTGGATGAATCATGGTCTTTTCCATTGGAAATTCCAACTCATATGTCACTTTGTCAGCTATTCTCACCACCTTGTAAGTCTCTATATACCTATGTCTTAGTTTTCCCTTTTTTCCAAACTGGATCACACCCTTCACGGGAGACACCTTCAAATAGACCCAATCACCGATATAGAAGTAAAAATCCATTCTTCTCACATCGCAGTCAGACTTTTGCCAACTTTGAGTTATTTTCAATTTCTCCCCTATCAGTCTCACCTTTTTCATAACATCCATGAATAAGTCCGGCCTTAGCAAGGCCATCTCATACATTTCAAATTACCCAATTGGTGTCCTACACCATCTACCATATAGAGCATCAAATGGTGCCATATCAATTCTTGAATGAAAACTATTGTTATAGGCAAACTCAATGAGAGGTAAGTGATCATCCCAACTCCTTTTGAACTCCAATATGCAGGATCTCAACATATCCTCTAATATTTGAATTGTTTCTTCGGCTTGCCCATCGGTTTGATGATGGAAGGCGGTACTCAACTTCACCTTTGTGATAAGGCCTCTTTGAAAAGATTTCCAAAAGTGAGAGGTAAATTGGGCTCCACGGTTAGATATGATGGATAATGAAATCCAATGCAACCTCACCAACTCTTGGATGTAAAATTGAGCATAGTGTTTGGCACTAATTATTGTCTTGACTGGTAAGAAGTGAGACGACTTTGTCATATTATCCACTATCACCCATATGGAGTCAAAGTACATCTTGGTCTTAGATAATACCAGTATAAAGTTCATATTGATATTTTCCCACTTCTAAGTAGGGATATCAATATATTGAACTAGGCCACCTAATCTTTGATATTCAACCTTTACTTGTTGGCAATTGGAGCACTCAAACACGAACTTGGCAATATCCCTCTTCATTTCAATCCACCAATAAACTTCACTTAAATCTCTATACATCTTTTTGGAATCATGATGAATGGAATATGAGGAATTATGAGCTTTTTGCAATATCAACCTCTTCAACTTACTATCATTCAGCATACACAATCTTCTTTAATAGCGGAGTACCCTATCTCCCCCTTGTGAGAAGACCTCTATTTTTCTTTCTTTCACCAAGGCCTTCAACTCAACCATAGAAGGATCAAGATCTTGTATGAAATTAATATCCTCAATCAATGAAGACTCGAAGCGATGTAGCACCATCACACTACTACTGCTACCAATATCATTCAACTTCACCCCCAACCTAGACAACCTACGGATTTACTTGGCTAGCTCCATTTTCCATTCATCTTCTAAATGATAGCCATAGGGACCTTACTAAGTGCGTCAGCTACCACATTAGCTTTGCCCAGGTGATACTTCACATTCATATCATAGTCCTTGAGGAGCTCTAACCACCTTCATTATCTTAGGTTGAGGTATCATTGAGTGAACACATGTTGAAGGCTTTTGTGTTTGGTGAAAACATCCACATGAACCCCATACAAGTAGTTATGCCATATTTTCAATGCAAATACCATGACCATATGTTCAAGATCATGTGTTAGGTAGTTCTTCTCATGCACCTTCAATTGCCTTGAGGCATAGACAATCACCTTACCAGGTTGCATCAACACACAACCCAAATCAATTTTTGATGCATCACAATAAACAACAAATCCATTGGTTTCCTCCAGTAAGGTCAAAATTGGAGCTGAAGTCAACCGATCCTTCAAGATTTGTAAACACTTTTCACATGTTCCCGTCCACACAAACATCACCTTCTTCTGGGTCAACTTGGTCAATGGAGACAAAATGAAGGATCAAGCTTCAACAAATCTTCTATAATACAAGACTAGACCCAAGAAACTCCTAATATCCATAGGAGTCAATGGCCTTGGCCAATTTCTCACTGCCTCTATCTTCTAAGAAATAACCTTGGTCCCATTACCCAATACAACATGCTTATATCCTTGACAAAATTATTAACTTAAAACTATTCTTTTATGCCGCCATCATCATCATGTCATGCAAAAATCACCTTAAACCTAATGGGCTTGTACATTGACTTGAAAACTCATGACTTAGGAGAATAATACATGAACATGGGAAATTATGTAACTTTAAATCAAATACTAAGAATCCCACACATTACCAATTAAACCCTAACAATAGGGTCATAGTCATCAACTCTATACTTATGGAAAAACATAGTAAAACATTGGATGATAACATTGGAGATAAAATACATAATAATACATCACAAAACCATCATCTAAATCGCTGACTTGCATAATAAAAATTTAAAGAACTTAAATAAAAGGTAAAAGTTTTAAGGAAGGCCTATGTCGGTGAAAGAACCCACAAATAAACTTACATATCTTGATTGGAGCCTAGGAAGATGGAGCTTTAAGTTTTAGTGAAGAACCTTGGAACCCTAGCTTTTTCCTTGCTTTCTTGAGAGAATATTTGCCTTAGAATATTTTAAGAAAATTGATGAATGAAAGGAATAGGAATACTTAGAGGGTTTTAGGTCTAATTAGGGGCTTAGACAACCTTTAAAATGACATGGTCTAAGTCTAATATACGTGAAAAGGACAAAAATTCCCTTTATTAAAATTGTTGGATCGAATCCATGAGATCTTGATACGGGTCATGGACTCAACCACGAGTCATGGTTTGAGTCTTCCTATTCTCTTTTTCTAATCTTCAGAATTTGTATTTTTACCACCCATTCCATGAAACACATCTACAGGTCGTAGATTGATCCATGATTCGTGGATCATCTTGTGGAACCATTCCACACTTAGCCAATTTTCCATTTTCCAATGCCCTATCTATGAATATTAACCACAGATCGTAAAAAGGACCATGAGCTATCCTGTTGGTTGTGGTTTCATTTCTAGAACTCAGATTTTCTATCAACATCTAGAATTAATTCTATGACTCATTCTACAATCTATATTTCCTTCCACAAGCTATAAATGGTCCTTGTAAACTCTTTTGACACTTAGCAAAATTCAAAATTCTAAAGCCCCTATTCACGATCCTGGTCTACGGCTCGTGGATTGAACCATTAGACATGAACTGTTCTCATGACTTGCCCCTAAACTTTTTCAGTCCCACTTTTCTGCACTTTCTAACCTTTTAACTTGAGGGTTCTTATAGTGGCCCAGAATGAGTTTTAAATAGAAACTGACGAATCATAAGACCAGGATCTCCATACCGAAAATAACATCTCAAAGTAGATTACATCTATGAAGAACCTAATGAAATACTATAACCACCCCACCCCAACCCACAGACCTCTACACTTTGGATGAACCATAATTGCCTTATGAAGTTGGTAAGGTTGTGTGAACTACTTGATGTTGAAATGAATGACCCCTAACAAGAGAATCTCGACCTCCAAATGAGGCACCAGAGAATAAACTTGATGAATGGGCCTCTTAGGGTCCCCAAAACTCTTTTCTCTATATAAACTCTGCCTCTTTAGTAGCACTCACCATAGACTAGAAGGAAGTTCCTTATCTAGACACCCAATACACTGCTCGTCTGTTAGAATAAGTCAATTCTCTCATGAATCTATGAACCTTCTAAGTCTCATTAGGGATGATGGTCGTAGCATGTATAGATAGTTGGCAATAGTAGATTTCATACTCGATGACTGACTTCATGCCCTATCTCAAGCTCTCAAACCTAAGGATACTTTTCTTGCTCACACTCCAAGGAATAAAATGATCATAGAATGATCTAGAGAAAGCCTCCCAAGTCACCAAAGGAGATCCAACTGGCATAGATCCTGAATATGTAATCCACCACTCTCTCATCGGCCCATGAAGTTGAAGAGTAACGTAATGAACACCATAAGAGTTGTCTAAACCAACAGTCTCTAATAACTCCCTACATGTAGTCAAGAACTCATAGGTATCCTCAGTCTTTCCACCTAGAAAGTGTGGTAGGTCTATCTTTCTGAACTTCTTATAATGGCACTGCTCATCCTCAATCAATACAAGTACAGGTGCACCCTGAACTTCAATTGGTGGTGCTAGCTCCACCTCAATTATAGGAGCTACATTAAGCTTCCCAACTTGACCCTGAATATCGAGAGCTTGATGATAATCAAACACTTGAACTCTCACTTTGATCTGTGATCCTTTGGGTATGCTTATTGCACTACTAGTCTACACCATACTTTGAAGCACACCCAACACCCAACACCCTTAGTAGTGTATCTTGTAGTAATGGTGCGACTACATGCTCAGAGAGGATCTAGTCACACCTAACCTCAAGCTCAGGTTGGGGGAAAATACCCTTCTCATGATCTCAGGTTGGTATTGTCTCTCGAGCTCGCCACCAATCACTATCTCAAACTTTAATTCTTCCTCTACTTAAACCTCAAGTTGGGGTCTCTGTAATAATCTCTAGGGCTACCTCTCCTTCTCCATTAGAATTTTATATTCTAGTCTTGGCCATCTTTCAAAAGAACATGCGACACTTAGCACTAACATAAGAATCCACGCTCGACTAAATTGAAAGAAGTAAAAGATAATTTTACTAATAGTCCCCATAGCCTCTTAAAGATAAGAAGTAGACGTCTCCATTCTGATCCTTGAGACTTTATTTGAGTAAGCCTGTAAATATATGAGACTTATGAACCTGGTGCTCTGATACCAAATTATTACAACTCAAAATCGGGTGTGGTTGTAGTTTTTTTTACCTCACTAAGATAAGTCGGCCTTAACGAGGATATAACAAATAAAGTAGAATATAAAACAACAAGAACATTCTACATAGGAAATGAAAAGCATAAGGAATGGGAACCATAATCTAAAACCATCCCAAGATTTGGTGTCACGTGCCATATAAAGGCTCTACTTATCTTACCCCTAGCCTTTCATGCACATCTCTCGTAACACCCCACCTTTTTCAGGATGTTAAAACAAATTTATACCTTCAGGAGAGACTAAGGGTAATTAATATTAGGAAGGATGTAGTACAAAGTACTCAAATTACTCACGGATCGTATTTTAAGATATGAAGTCCATCAAGTTGGAAAACATTTATCACAAGTTAATTTCATAAACTTTTAGAATTTTGGATCACATGCCTTATAACCTTTCTACTAATCTGTAAAGAGTTGAGGCCCAAAATCTAGCAAAACAAAGATATACCGATACTTTTCAATGCATCTAATGGTTTATCCATATAACTTTAGAATAGAGATATATTCACATTTTCGTGGCAACTGCACAACAGAAAAATCAGAGAACAACATCCTAAATCATATCTACATATTGATTATTTCATTTTGGATCTTTATTGAAAATTTCTCTATATACGAGCTCATCATTTTGGTATAGTTTTCTTTGGTGGATAATGATTTATAGCTTTGCGGGTGTTGTGGCATCAAAGCATCAAACCTATAGGGTGTTTGTGGTGCTATTGAGAAGGAGTACAAGAACATTATTTTATCAATTTAAAGCTGCTTTAGACCTTATGTCATGATCCGAAATCAGGTTGGTGGTACTTGTTTTTACTACATCAAGATGAGTCAGCCTAAATCGAGAAATAACAAATAAAGTGGAATATAAAACAACAAAAACATTCTACATATGAAAAGAAAAGCATAAGGAATGGGAACCATAATCTAAGACCATTCCAAGATTTGGTGTCACGTGTACATGCCTTTACTACAACAAAATTCAAAGAAATAAGTAAAGTCTCAATATCATTGATTCTCAAATAGAACAAAAATAATATGTAAACAGAAGTCTGAAGGGTCCATCGGAAATAACTAATTGCTACCTTTCAAAAAGTCTCAAAGCTCGGATAAAGTAGGAGATGAAGATATTAGGAAGTACCAGTCTCAATACCCACAAAAGTATAGAAAGTATCCAACAAATATATTTTATGCCTATGTATAACAATAAAGGACACAAGTAATCCTTTCATCCCAACCACATATATCCAAAACTACAGGCCTTCATTCAAGATCCAACACATCTAACATATACGTTGTAACGACCTAAAAATTTTCAAACTTCATAGTGGTTGATCAAGGTATGTTTTGAACTTGTTATGAGTGGTTAGCGATGGTAATGGGTGCTGCTTAAGTGGCCACATTCCAAGGAATTCAGTTGGTTGTGTTTTGCATGAGGTTGAGTGGCAGGGCTAGCTTTAAATGACCATATCATTTGGTACGGGATGAAATGCGTGGTATACAACCTACCAAATGGAATATCTTTGAGTTATCTTCACAATACACTTGGTTTCACTCAATTTAGAGTTCGTATGTGGAAGTTATGGCCTTTATAATGGGACTGCCAGTGCAGGGAAAACATTCTGGAAAAAAAAGAGAAAGGTGTTTCTAAGGCAGTGGACCCTAAGAGGGCCCACGGACCGTGTGGGAGCTCACGACGACACGTGAGTGTCACGACTCGGATAGGGGGCCTAGATGTGACCTGGCGAAAGAGGATCCGAAGACCCTCGATCAAGCCATCATAGCATCATTACACACGTCATCGGTTCGAAAGCGCGGAAGCAAATAACATAGCACGTAAGTTCTAAGGACTTGGGGACTAGGGACTCAAACTATGGGGACAATTATGGGGATGGGATAAGCATGCTTGCACATAGCACATAGTCAATCAATCCCCAACATGCATAACATGGACATGATAGATAACAATCCTCATAATCAATACTAATAGACCAAGTTCCCATAAGAATAATAAGAGAGAGAAACATGATCATAACCCAAGACAAATAACATCATAAAATATAGTCAAAGGTTTAACATACAAGTCAAACGTACAAGAGTATAGATTGTCCAACAATTCCTCTACGTAGATGAGCGGGGCCTCGACAAGTTTGAGGCTCACCCTTAAGACATAATAAAATAGACAACATAACATAAAGGCTAGAATAGACGGTGGTTATTGCCCTTGAACAAAAGGGCTCACCACTAGTAAGTCTTCAATAGAGTATCCAGCGTCGTCCGATAGAATGTAATAATCACCCTAGGTCCCTACATGGTTAGAACACGTAGAAAACAATGTGGGTTAGCACAATAAAGTACTAAGTATGCGAGCATGAAATTCATATGACAATCAAAGTGTGACTAAGCAACATGTCAAGGGGACAAGTGGTACGAAAGGAGTGCACATAGCCAAAGAGTTATATAACAATATGCTATGCATGAAGTGCAATCCTATGATTCATATACATAGAGGGGATATGCCTCAAACGACAAAGACAAAAAGATAAGGACGAGCCACTATCCGAACCCGGTATTATTTTCCAAATAGTACCCTAAGAACTCTTGAGTCGGCACAACTTAACAGAGTTCCCTAAACAGGGAATTAACCCATGGTGGCACAAGGTTTGACGGAATAAGTGGGGTCTTAAGTTACCCCATTTGGTTACCTACTATCTCAGTGCTAAGCTCATCCCACGAGAATACATATAGGTACATGCATATTAAAATACGGAAACTTGTACTTACTTTCAAAATATGCATACTTAGTCAAAACAGAACCATTGCTTAAAAGTTCATGCTTGAATCAAAAGCTTATCAAAACCTTGCAAAACTTGTTATGATCTTATCTTGTCAATGCATAAGAAGTAGCCCATCTATAGCTTATCATATCAAGCCTTGCAACTTATCATAACAGAGTTCTCATAGAGCATTAACAGAGTTCTCATAGAGCATTAACAGAGAGACTATGTGATCACAACCCTTTACAAAACTTATCATACATGAAAACATGAATTCATGAAGAGTTCAACATAACCATAACCATGTTTATGCCATGCATGTAGTTCAAGATCTTGGGTAATGGAATTCAAACTTGATTTAACAATTTATAAAACAATTTGATCATAAAACATGTAGAAATCCATGAATAAGCCATAATGCAAGTTACCCATGCTTAGTAAACCATGAAATTGAACATGCAACTTGAACAATAAGGGTTTAATAAATCATCCATGAAATCAAGTGTAAAATCATGTTTAAACCACATACCATAATCCAAGCAACTAGCCAAAAATATTAAACTTAATCAAGTCGTCTTCCCCAAATTCTTCAAGCTAGCTTCAATGGAGGTCAAAAGAGCCTTAAGATTTCAAGAGAGAGTGTTGGAGAGTTTGAATGGATGAAATAGGGTTTAGGGGAATGTTATAAGGGTTTAGGATACCTTAAGGGACTAAAAGGGGGCTTAGATAAAGGTTAAATCACGAAAATTCCACTAATAAACCGGAAATTTTGACTGAACACAACACCCAAACGGCTGCTACAGTGCCGTCGTATGGTCACACGGTCCGTTCAAGTGGCCATTTGGATGCACTTAGCAAATTTTCCAACTCCGAGCCAATATGAGCTCACTGGAACACTTCACGGCACTGTTCACGGGCTATCAACAGTCTCACGGACCGTTTACCATGCCGTCAAGATGAACTTAGCCAAATCTACGCGCGAACTCTCGGAG
>JBCEWC010000808.1:0-49116 GCA_038996855.1 Solanum aculeatissimum | reverse complement strand
ATTTGTTCTTGAACTCGATCTCGAAATTTGAATTTGTTCTTGATCTTGTACTTGAAACTTGAATTTTCTCTTGAGTTAGATCTTTAGTTCAAGAGCTTTTAAGCTTGTTCTTGAACTTGAATGTTTGAATTCTTAAACTTATAGAGAAATTTGTGGCGTTTGATCCACGAGCTCTCTCTAGTTTCTTGTTAGAATTCTTCCTCCCCTTTTGATTATGAAGACCCCTATTTATAATTGTAGAATAGAGGAATTGTAATAGGAAAGACTTCCCTTCAGCCAATCAGATTTAAGTGACATGACATATTGAACTTTAATGAAATGAGCTTGTCATTTTGCCACATGACATAATCTTATTGGTTTCTTCGTTTTACTTGGTGTGCACATCATTTGACACATGGCGCCAAGATGAACACTTCTTTGTTTGACTTGGTGTGCCACATCATTTGACACGTGGTACCAAGATGAGCCTCTTGGATGAAATAATATTGGGCTTATTAATTTGAACTCTTTTATTGTAGCCCAAATCAATTAACATGTGTTTTAATTAAATTCATATTTATTGAACTTAAATGATTAACCTAATTATATTAATCCATAATATTTATTTGGACCAATATATTCATAAATTTAATGTAATTCGAATCATTTCAAAATTTATATTTAATAAATTTTAAATGATTACAAATGTCCCCCTGCTTCAAGTCTAGTAAAAATATTTTATCATTTGAAGAGTAGATTTGAAGTATTAATTTAATATCATAATAATATTATAAAAAAGCATTGACATAATACTATAACATTATTATTATAATATTATATAAAAAAAATATTATTCCCAATTTTACCTTATTTGAGAAGGAAGAAAAAAATTTGGGTTTTTTTTTCTTTTTTCCTTTTCTTTCTCTTCTTTCTTTTCCTTTTTTTTCCTTTTTACGTGGCTTGGCCACTTTTGTTTTTTCCCCTTTTTTTCTCTCCTTCTTTCTTTTCTTTTCTTTTTTTTTCTTCTCCCTTTTTTTTTTCCTTTTTGCATTTTTTCCTTCTTTTTGTTTTTCCTTTTATCTTGTTGAACAACACTATAAATAGGGGTGTGCTTCTTCATATTTTTTTAAATTAGAATTGAAGTCTAACCCCAGGTGTTATTGTTGGGGTATAATTTTTTTCTTTTTTATTTTGTTCTTTTTTTGTTCGTCCCTTTTTTTTTGTAGGTCAAAGCGAGCGATATTTGTGCTTTGCGAATTCCATAACATAAGAATTTGATCTCGAGGTATGAAGAGATGTGTTCTATGTCTCCACCTTGAGATCATCAATTCGAGGCTTTACAGTATTCCCAATGTTTAAACATATGGGGCCCATAATTCGAGGCTTTACAATCTTTTCAATGTTTAAACATAAGGGGGGCACCAATTCGAGGCTTTACACCGTTCCCCAAATGTTTAAACATAAGGGGGTCAACAATTCGAGGGTTTACACTGTTCCCAAATGTTTAATCATAAAGGATCACCAATTCGAGACTTTACAATGCTCCAAACGTTTAAACATAAGGGGGCCAACAATTTGAGGGTTTACGAAGTTCCCAATGTTTAAACATAAGGGACCCCCAATGCGAGGCTTTACACTGTTCCCCAAATGTTTAAACATAAGGGGTCACCAATTCGAGGCTTTACACTGCTCCCAAATGTTTAAACATAAGGGATCACCAATTCAAGGCTTTACAATGTTCCCAATGTTTAAACATTAGGGGGCCAACAATTTGAGGGTTTACACTGTTCCCAAAGACTTAAACATAAGGGATCACCCATTCGAGGTTCTACAATGTTCCCAAATACCCCAATTAGCCATATCTTTTTATTTTGATTCTTGTCCCTTCTTTTGCGTGCTATCATTGATGAAGGGTAACACTTTTCCTTTTATGCAGCTTGAACAATGGTCTTCTTCAAGGACTACACTTGCTCATCTTCTCGACTCAAATACCTTATAATCAGAACACAAGATAGTAAGGTAGAAACCAAGCTTTTGGTCAAAGATCCTTTAGTTAATCGTTATGTTGATGCGTGACCACACTTGAGAAACACACTTCATAAGGCAAATTGGACCTCAGAACTTGATTACACATCTAACAAAGCTTCCAAAGTGTGGTATCTTGAGAAACCAAATCTTCAAGGCACAAATCTCGCAAGCATTCTTCCAACTTTAGGGCGTCGTATGATTCAAGAAGAGTTACGTTGGGGAGATAAAATTTTATTAGAAGGTTAATATCATTACATCTTGGGATATTGGGTATGGACAGAAGATGTCCTTAGCAAAAACGGGCAAAGTTTGAACAACGCTAACATACGAAATGATGTCTTTGCTTCTCGTTTTACCTACGATCGGAACTCCAACATCGTGCAGGCCTTTTGTGAGGCTTGGTGTCCCCAAACAAATACGCTACTTACGTCTCTTGGCGAAGCATCTCTATCTCTTTGGGATTTGCATACTCTTAGTGGCTTGCCGATTAGTGAGTGTCCTTATGAAGAAGTGATACCTAATACCATAGAGCTTACAAGTCATGATGCCAAAAAGGAGAGATTTTTTCCTCAAACTTGTGGGTATTTATTTACAACCTTTCATCATCTTAGAAAAGAGAAAGGTGGTAGCTCAGGGACCTCTTTTAGTGAATGGATACAATTTTGGTGTAAACAAGACATCAAGTATGAGCTAGCTCCCTCAAGAAAAGAGAAGAAGACTCAACGTCTATCATCTACACATAACCCCACAGGCAAAATATCAATGGAGGTAAACACATGGTTGTGCTCTCAAGAGATGACATTTTCTATGCTTGGAGCAAAACACCAAAAATATGAGACTTATTTGGCAGCCTTCTTGTCATGTTGGTTATGTGCCTTTGTATTTCCCTCTAAGGAAGGGAACCTCATTCGGCTTGAAACTTTTAAGATGGCAAGTTTGATGACAAGTGGTCGAAAGGTTAGCCTTGCAGTCCCAGTCTTAGCGAGCATCTATCGTGGCTTAAACAAAATTTCAAATTCTTTACAATTTGACCATATTAAAGTTTCTTTCCCTATTCGCTATGTTTATGATTGGCTTTCTCATTACCTCAAGACACATTATCCTCTTACTGGTGGACCTTCTCTTCTACAAATGATGGTATATTCTGGGGAGGGTGCTGCAAAATATTTTGACAAAGATGAGGCACGAAAGCGCGTTCATCGGGGCAAAAACCATGTGTGGAATGCGACCATTCTTAATAGGCCTCACCCAACTTATTATGTTGATGATAATAAAGCTTTAGAGTTGGAGTCATCTTATTTTATGAGCCTCCGCTTTAATTATCTTACCTTAAGGAGAGATGACTTCTTCTTCATCGAGCCATATAGTCCCCATCAATTTAGTCATCAGTTTGGGTTTCATCAAGATGTTCCAGGACATCTCGAAAAGGATATTCGTACTGAATCTCTTGATGAGGGACTTAGATATTGGAGAATTTGTGTCTCGCGTACTTCTATGTCAAAGGCGACATTTCCACCTATAATTACTTCTGCAAAGAAACTTTAATCCATTCGATATCTATTTTGGTGGGAAAGGTCCCATGGGAAGTTTCTTGAGGATAATATGGAGACTTTGGTGGAAAAAGCAGGGCCAAACTTTACTACTCCTTTAGAAGAAAAAAAATCAAGATGTCGGAGAGGCGCTCTTAGAAGTTGATACACCACTTGCCCCACAACCTCGGAGTAAGAGGCTTAAGTCCTATAAGGGGTCTAAGAAAGAGGTAGCCCGTACTTTTATCGATGTAGAGATATTCCCCTTAATTCTTTCATCCAAAAATCCAGCCTCTCAAGAGACAAGCAAAAGTAGCAATGGGGATCGATGTTGGAAGAGAAAGAGACATGAATCAACCAGGTTTGAGGTTGCTGGGTTGGAGATTGTGGAAGAGCGAGACGTTGATGGTCCTTCAAAAACATTAGCCATTCAAAGCGAAGTGGTTTTCCTTTTACCAGAAATATCTTCTTTTTTTCAATTTATGGTTGAGTGATTTGTTAACTTTCATCCCTCCCTTTTTGTGTAGGCAAACGTTGTTGAGAATCCAAGGGAATCACTACAAGAGAGGCCACAAATTAGTGATGAATTTGTTGCGACATCAAAATGTGAGGCAGGGCCAACTTTAGTTATTGAGCAAGGATGGACGATTACATCCACTTCTCGTGACCAGACTTTAAAAGGGTTGACCCTTGATTCAAGTGGTGCTCCTCCACTCTTTTCAAAACCAGACTGGGCTAAGTCTATTTTTGAAGGAAAACACATTGTTTCAACTCACAAAAATAAGTACATTTTGGGACTTTGGGAAGAGATTTGTAGCAAACATTCTAGAACATCTCTAGACTCAATTTCATCTTACAAGGAAGATATTTATGAGATTCTCCGAGAGATGAGTGAAATGCATTTCATAGATCTTTCATCCTTGGAGCATTTGGTGGATTCTCTTTTCGAGCTTGCTACTTCCTATGATCAAGAACGCTATAATTTTATAGATAAGGTGCATAAAGGTAAGAAGCTAGAGTGGCTTTCCAAGGCCAAGGAGAGTCTTGAGTCACTTAGAGCGAAGGAGGGTGAGAATACTAAACATGCTTCTTCTAAAAGAAAATCATTGAAGAAGGTCATAAAGAAATTAACAACTCTACAAGCGGAGCGAGAGGAATTTGAAGCTATTGTAGATTCTTCCAAGAAGAAGATTGAAGAGGTTTAAGCTGGGATTTCAATTGTTAAGAATGAGGTGTCTTCTTATGACAACATAGACTTCTTGACGGCTGATGATTCGACTCGCTTAGAGTGTAAGCGAGAGTACTTGGAGGCTGGTCGTCAAGATTTGATCAACTACAAATTATGCTTACATTAGGGCCCTCCCTCTTTTTTCTTCCTTTACTTTACTTTCTCAAGATTCAAATTATATGTTAGACAATTTCATAGCAATACAGTCTCTTTATTAATTTTTTGTCTCATATCTTGCATCTTGTGGTTCTAACTTGAATTTACTGACATGTTATATATTTTTGCAAGCCTTATCTATTCAAACTTAATCTACGTTTGACACGCTAATAAGAATGAAAATAGCAAAAGTCCCTCATTTTTTGAAGTTTGTGCATTCGTCGATTTTAACTTGCAAACTTTGTGGAATTTAGTGATTCAACTTACAAAATCGACAAATCTCAACAATGTCAATGCATAAACTTGAAAACTTGAGGAATTTGAAAACTTCAACTTGCAAACTTTATTACATTTAAAGAACTCAAGCGTGTCATTGAAAAGGCTCATACTCCACAGGGATTTGCCCCCATAAAGAATTAGGTAGGAACATATAGTTTTTTATCACTCATGCAACTGAACTTAGAATATAATTCCAAGAACCTATGTATCTCAATGAAGAGGATCAAGTCACAATGTAGTTCTAGGGGAGTATTTGTTTTGTCCTAATTTTTGCCTAGGCCACCTCTTTCGAGATTTTCAACCTAGCAGACTTTGTTTTAAGGGGGGTACCGTACACAGTTTATATTTTGCAGGTCAGGAGTACCATACAGTTTTATACTCATACTTCGAGGAGCATCATTGGCCTTAAGGATAGTACCTCTTAAGAAATTTTGCGTTTATAGGACCGATCCTTATGCCATCTGCATTGATAAGCTTGTAAGCACTATTTGAGTATACCTCTTGCAGCACATATGGTCCATCCCACTTCGAGGTAAATTTACCACTAGACTTATATGAAGTGATAATGGGTCTCCCTACCGCAAGGACTTGGTCTCCAACTTGAAAATATCTTGAACGAACCTTTTTGTTGAAAGCACGAGATAAACGAGCTTGGTAACATTCAAGGTTTTGTTGGGCTTCTAATCTCTTTGCATCAAGTGATTCTAATTCAGCAAGACGCAGTCGGGCATTTTTTTCTTCAGTGAGCCCTTCTTAGATAGTCAGTCTCAAGGAAGGTATTTGACGCTCGAGTGGCAGAACTTCTTTAATTCCACAAGCAAGTGAATATGGGGTTGCTTAAGTTGGAGTACAGTATGTTATCCTATATGCCCACAAAGCTTCTTCCATTCTTTCGTGCCAATATCTCTTGGACTTAGAGACGACTTTCTTCAATAGATTACATAGTGTCTTTTTGAATGCCTCAGCTAGACCATTGGCGGTAGCATTGTGCATAGAAGATTTCCGCTGCCTAAAGCCAAAGAGATCACAGATCTTATCCATCAATTTATTGGTTAACGACTTTCCATTATCTATTATTATATATCATGGAATGCCAAATCTATAGACAATGTTTACTCGAATGAAATTTGCAACATTCTCCTTCTTGACTTCTTTAAGAGCTACAACTTCAACCCATTTTGAGAAGTAATCTGTTGTAGCCAGGATGTATAAATGCCCACCAAAAGATTTTAGTAGTGTTCCAACAATATCTAATTGCCAAGCATCGAACGACCAAGATGTAATAGTTGGGTGCAAAACTTTGGGCGATTGATGTATGAAATTGGCAAGCTTTGCACGTTCGGGCATAGTCTCGACATGGTTGGCAAATAATACCCCATTCTTTTTATGTGAAAGTGGAGCTTTGGTCCGTACTATTGTGATCCACATACCCCTGAATGTGCCTCTTGTAAAGCTCGGGCCGCTTCTTCCTTCCCCAAACATGCAAGAGCATTCCCTCAAATGATCTCCTATACAACGTGTTGTTGTAGTAGAGAAAATGAGGTGCTCGACGCCAAATGTCAGTCCTTCATCTTGTATCTTCTGGGAGTATCTCATAACACAAGTAGTCGATAATAGCTTGTCACCAATCATCTTTATCAACCTCAGCCATAACAATGAGATGCTCTATTTCATACTCATCTTCATTTGGTGGTACCACCTATTTTTGACAGATAGTAACTTGTGTCTGCTCTGGGAGAGTTAAGGTTGAAGCTAGAGCAGCCAAGGCATCAACGCTTTTATTTTCCTTCCTTGGCACATGTTGTAAAGTAACATCTCCAAGCCATCCAATCAACTTCTGGGCATAACAGTGATAGGGATGGAGTTCAGGCTTTTTGGCCTCATAGCTTCCCAACAATTGTTTGATCACTAATTGAGAGTCGCCAAAGACTTGCAATTGTAATTGCTTCATGTCGACAACCATTTTGAGTCCGAGTATCAACGCTTGATACTCTGTGACATTATTGGAGCAACACTATTTCAAAGTAAAAGAGAATAGTAGGACCTCCCATTGCGAAGTGACAAACACTATACCTGCACCAGCTCCACCACGATGCGAAACCCCATCAAAGTACATTTTCCAAGGAGGTTGAATTTCGATGGCCAACACATCTTCATCGGAAATCTCATCAGTCAATTCCCAATCGTCTGGTATAGAATGGTCTGCCAAAAAGTCTGCTAATACTTGTCCCTTCACAATCTTTTGAGGGATGTACACAATCTCAAATTGTTGGAATTGAAGGTACCACCTTGCTAGTCGATCACTAAGAATCGGTTTTGACATAAAAAATGTGATAGGATTTGCTCTGGAAATAAGATGGACGATATGAGCTTGAAAATATTTTCTGAATCGAAAAGACTAGCTCCAAGCACAACTTCTCGATTGTTGAATAATTTAGCTCATTTGGTGTCATCATTCTGCTCAAGTAATAAAGGGAATTTTCTTTGCCTTCACTATTTTCTTGAGCTAGTAAGGCTTTTACAAACCTTTCTTTTGCCGCAATGTAAAGTATAAATGGCTTTCCGGGTATAGGAGCTGCTAGAACTGGAGGTTTTGCCAAATACACTTTGATGCTTTCAAAGGCTTTGCTACATGTTTGATCCCAATTGAAAGGAACACCTTTCTTCATGAGATGACTGAATGGTTGGCATCTTCCAGCTAGATTCGAGATGAATCTCCTCAAGTAAGCTAACCTTCCCTGAAGGCTTTTCAACTCATGAATATTTTGAGGCTCGAACATCTTCTAAATTGCATCAACTTTGGCTTGATCGATCTCAATTCCTCGATGTCTCACAATGAAGCCAAGAAACTTTCCAAAAGTAACCCCAAAGGCACATTTTAATGGATTCATCCTTAATTGATACCTTTGAAACAACTCAAACACCATTCTCAAGTCTTCCAAATGGTCGCTCCTCTTTTTCGACTTCACCACCAAGTCATCAACATAACACTCGACCTTTTTGTGGAGTAAGTCGTCAAATATATTTTGCATAGCCATTTAATATGTGGCACCAACATTCTTTAAACCAAAAGGCATTACCTTGTAGCAATAAATACCTTTAGGTGTGTGAAATATTGTGAGTTTTCATTCTTTGGTGGCATTCGGAATTGGTTATAGCCAGAAGAACCATCCATGAATGATATTGCTTCATATCCAGTTGTAGCATCAATCATTAGCTCTGGAATGGGCAGTGAGAACTTATCTTTAGGGCATGCATTATTGAGGTCTCTAAAGTCAACACAAACTCGAATTTGGCCATTCTTCTTCCTCACGGGAACAATACTTGAAATCCACATGGGGTATTTAACTTCTCCAATAAAGCTTGCCTCGATGAGTTTGTTAACTTCTTTCTTGATCAATGGAACCAAGTTTGGTCTGAAACGTCTTTGAGCATGCTTAACAGGATGAACGCCGTACTTGACTGCCAATCGATGGACTGCTATTTTGAGGTTTAAGACAGGAATTTCTTTATAGTTCCAAGTGAAGACATCCTTATATTTTTGAGTATATTCATATAAGCCATTTCTTCATCAGTTTCTAGAAAAGCACTCAAGTAAGTTGGCCTTGGGTCTTCATCAGTGCCAAGGTTAACTTCCTTTAAGGGATCTGTCGTAGTCTTCACTCCTTCTTTAAATTCTAGTGGGGCCTCTCTAGCCTCCTTCTCTTCCTGTGGATCATTGTCATTGAAAGATATATGATAGTACCAAGCAGTACCTCCCAACTCTTCATCAATTTTCAGTTGATATGAGGCATCATTATCAATATGAGTTGTAACATGAAATGAGGAGCCTACACTTTCTTCATCTTCCTCATGCTCTTTAGTGTAAACCATAGTGTGAGCCTTTTCCTTTAACACCTCTTTACATGAAACTATGAGTGCCACTCGTCGCTTCATCCTAGAAGGAATTGCACTTTTGAATCCTTTCAGATTATAGGTGAAGCAGGTGTCGTTACTCTTAGGTAACTTATTTGATGTTCGTTATTCTTATTTTTTAATGGACCCAACTTCTCGAACACAGAAGTTCTCCCAGTAGGCTGTCCAAGTCGATCAAATATGGATGGCCTTTTATTAGAAGACGCACACTCATTTTCTACAGTGATGTAGTTATTTCTTGCCCTTTTATGGAGATGCGAACTGGTGGTGGTTGTCTATAGCCTAAGCCTTTTCGCGCTTGCCTGGTTGCGCCTTCTAATTAGAGTTTCCCTAGCCTAGATGGCTCATTAGGGTTGTACCCAGCCTTTGCAAATAACTTGTAAGTATTTGGATCAAAGCCTTCTGTACGTTTTATAGGAAGCGATATATCTTGTGGTGGATCTTGAGCCACAAAAGTCCCCAATAGTTTTGAAGACAAGTTTATTGCATCAATCTGTTTGATAGGAAGAGTTAACCCTCCTAATATATTCATTTGTATACCGGATGATTGGACCTCTTCTTTCTTAGCCTTCGGGACATAACGGAGTATAGTGGATGACTTTCTTTTCGAGGGCATAGTCTTCCCTTTATTTGGATAAGAACTTGGCTCTCCGATATCGACTTTGGCTCTTTCAGCAGCCACCTCAGTTGTCTTGCCTTTAAGCTTATTAGATTTGGTTGGTTGACACCCTCAAGATTTGCCTCCTTTACAACGTAACTCTTCAAATAGAACTTTGCATCAACAAAATGTGACTCAACTTCAGTGAAAGGGTTATTATCAGTAACTATTTTTTTTCAATTCCATCTTCAAGGTATTTCAAGCATTGATAGTAAGAAGATGAGACAATTTTGTTCTCGTGCACCCAAGGCCTTCCAAGATATATATTATATGAAGTCTTTACATCGATCACATGCATTCATGCACTTGATCACAAATCGTCCATATGAATTTCTAGCTTAATAGAGCCTATAGACCTCTGCCCTCCTTGATTGAACCCTTGTATCAACAAACGACTTTCACTAAGTTCTTCAGTTGTGATGCCCAGCTTTTTCAGCATGTGGATGGGCAGAATGTTGACCCCAAACCCTTCTTCTTTCAAGATTCTATTTATCTTCTTCTCTAGCACATGATCCACCATATACAAAGGGCGATTGTATAAAGTTTCACCAAATAGAAGATCATCGTCTGTAAATGCGATCTTTGTATCACATGCATGTACTTCTTGAAGAAGGGATTCCATAGACTTTTTAGAAGATGAGGGGGATGCTTTCGATGAGATTTCACCCATTGCTCCTTCCTTGTCAACAGGAGACATCTTTGGTGAGATTTCACTTGTTGTTTCTTCTTTGTTAGCAGGAGACACCTTTGATAAAATTTCATTCATTGATTCTCCCTTGCCAGCACTAAAGCATGATGCCTCAACATTGACTTGAGTAGCTTCCATGCAGAACCAACATGGCAAGAATTCCCCCAAATTCACTAGACGCCGCTAGTTCTGGTAGTGACGTGTTTCTACCTTTGACTTCTTTGAACATTCGACCAACTTTTGCTTCTTTGATCTCCTTATTTTCCTGATCGGTTGCTCAAATGATTCTTTCTGTGAACTAGTCTTGTTGTGTCTCCGCATAGTCAAGAGAATCCAACCTTCATCATTATTTGTATCAATTTGGGGCTTTTCTTGGTCTAATGACTCTTCTTCTTCAGATACACATATTTGGATTGGGTCAAGCGAGCCGAATATGATAGAAGTTTGATTAGAGCTCTCTTTTTCTTCATCATGGACAATCTTCTTTACGTTAGCCAATTGCATAACTTTATCTTTGAAGACAAAACACTTTTTAAGAGGGTGATCTACAAGTATATGATACTTGCAATAATTTGGGTCATCAGTATTCCCAGTTTCATCGGGTGGTTTCATCTCTGGCAACTCAATGAGATTTAGCTCAACCAATTCATCAAATATTTTAGGAACATTAGAATCCATAAAAAGGTATTCCTTTTCTTGCATCTCCCTCAAGGTAAACTTTCGATTGGGACGCTCTTGAAAAGTTGTATTTACACTCTGCTCCTTACTTTCTTTCTTAGTAAACTTCACATGCGCCACATTGACATTCATAAATTCTTTGTTGTCATTCCTGGGCACAAATTTGCTCCACTTCTTGGGTTCTTGTTTGTTCTTCCCTTTGCGAGGGTCATGAACATGCATATCATCCTTTCTTATAGAAAACATGCTTAGATCCATATCATGGGCACGAGTAGCTAGATCCTCAAAAGACTTAGGCTTGATTCCTTGTAAGATGTAGAGAAGCCCCTAGTACATCCCTTGGATACACATTTCTATAGTACAAGCATCACTAAGCCTATCTTTGCAATTTAAACTCGTGTTTCTCCATTGATTTATGAAATCAATGACTGGTTCATCCTTTCTCTGGCGAGTATTCGTGAGCTCTAGCATGCTCACAGTACATCTTGTGCTGTAGAAACGATTAAGAAACTCCTGTTCTAGTTGCTCCCAACTATCAATAGAAGTAGACTCAAGATCAGTATACTAGTCAAATGTGTTTCCCTTTAAGGAGCGAACGAACTACTTGACAAGATAGTCTCCATAGGTTCCAGCATTGTTACATGTCTCTACAAAGTGCACAACATGCTGCTTTGGATTTCCTTTGCCCTCAAATTGTTGGAACTTTGGAGGTTGATAACCGGTAGGCATTTTGAGATTATCAATCCTTGTAGTGTAAGGCTTAGCATACATGTGTGAAAACTTGGTGGAGACCTCATACTTATCTTTGATAGTCCCTTCAATGAACTCCTTTAATCGATCAAGTGGGATCATCCCCTCAGAGAAGCCTGGCATCTCCGTGATAGGTGATGCTTGCTTCGCAGGATTTTCAGTCTCTTGAACTTCAATGCCCTTTCCAGGTGCATGGCTAGATTCTCCATCTAGTAAACCATCCACCCTATCCATAAACTTATCGATGCGAGATTCTTGACTTTGCACATGCTTGGTCAATCCTTCAATCATCTTTGTCAAATTCATAAGTTGCTCTTCCATAGATGAATCATCAGTTACCATTGCTTGCATGACCATTGGTGATGTCGGGGAGTAACATGAAATTTTGCAAAAGTCAATCTTCGAAGGGCTCACATCACACGAGCCTTTCTTTGCGATAGAGTTCTTACAGTCATGAAGCTCAAGTGAAGCTAAAGTCCTTTCAATCTTTTCAGTAATACTGCTTCCTTCATTCACAACATTTGTGGAGGACCTTACTCCTTTTGGAGTTGAAGACCCAAAAATAGGAATTGATGTGGACAACACATAAAATGTTTGTTGTCCTAGCATTGTAGCCTTACTTCTTGTAATAGCTCCAAAACTCCCAATGATAACACCAAGAATTTCCTCCACTTCAGCAGAGAACTTGGAGTCAGCAGCCTTGGAGAAAGTCGATTGGGAGTTGATCTACTTGGAAGCCATTCAAATGTTCTTTGAAACTTGAAAAGTTGAGATAAAAGGTAATGATTGTCCCACTGGGTGTGCCAGTTTGTAGACGATACAATCTGTGTCAAGAAAATAATAATAAAGAACGAAAATATCGCAACAATTTGTAGTATTTGATTTCAATATGTGAGTGTTACAATCTCTATAAATTCTTTGATTCGCCTTTTCAAGTGCTCTTGAGCTTGATCTTGAATCTGAAATTTGTTCTTGAAGTCGATCTCGAAATTTGAATTTGTTTTTGATCTTGTACTTGAAACTTGAATTTTCTCTTGAGTTTGATCTTGAGTTCAAGAGCTTTTAAGCTTGTTCTTGAACTTGAATGTTTGAATTCTTAAACGTGTAGAGAAATTTGTGGCGTCTGATCCACGAGCTCTCTCTAGCTTCTTGTTAGAATTCTTCCTCCCCTTTTGATTATGAAGACCCCTATTTATAATTGTAGAATAGAGAAATTATAATAGGAAAGACTTCCCTTCAACTAATCAGATTTAAGTGACATGAAATATTGAGCTTTAATGAAATGGGCTTGTCATTTTGCCACATGACATGATCTTATCAGTTTCTTTGTTTGACTTGGCGTGCCACATCATTTGACACGTGGCGCCAAGATGAACACTTCTTTGTTTGACTTGGTGTGCCACATCATTTGACACGTGGTACCAAGATGGACCTCTTGGATGAAATAATATTGGGCTTATTAATTTGAACTCTTTTATTGTAGTCCAAATCAATTAACATGTGTTTTAATTAAATCCATATTTATTGGACTTAAATGATTAACCCAATTATATTAATTCATAACATTTATTTGGACCAATATATTCATAAATTTAATGTAATTCGAATCATTTCAAATTTATATTTAATAAATTTTAAATGATTACAATATCGTTTTTTAATTTGAATGTTCAAAGGTTTTATTTTCTTTGGTTGAAACCGCAGACACAAGTTTGCTGAGTTTACCATATTTCTGTAGTTATATATATATATCCTTTACAATTCAAGGTGTAGCAACACTGTCACATCTCAAAGGTTGTATCTGTATAAGCAGATGCTCGCTTCATTGAATGACTTGGTTCACACGTTTTAATTTTGTGATCTTAAATTAAACTTATGTTAAATGTATCAAAATGCATTTTAGTCTTGAATCTGAAACATGCCATGTGAAAATTTAGAAATAAAGTTTTGTAAAGAAAAAGAATCATTCTTTTTAAACAGATGAAAAAGGAAAAATTGTCATTCTTTATTAAATGGAGAGAATATTATTAAAAGTCGGAAGTTCCAAAGTGTAAAGTTAGACTATTATTTTACCTCTATACCAATTTAAAATACTATAAAACATGTAATTAATTAAATATGAAATAATAATTATATCATATTTTATTTTATTAATTGTATGATATATACTAAATACTAAAAGTGAAAAGGTGTTAAATAAAGTTAAATTATGAATTTTGCTAAATAACTTAAATATTGTAATTTTCTTGTACGGACTTGTTTGGCCTTTTATAATCTTTAATAACAAATGTAATATATTGTTGAGGTCTTAATAAATTTACTATTAATTCATTTTAAGAATGGGTATTCTTGTTCAACCTTTGATCTTCCTTGAATTGGTTGAAGAAAAATCCCTACCATTATCATATTTATTAATTAAATAATAAATTTCCTCTTAAATAATATTTATTTAAGTAAATGATTTGTCTATTTTTTCAAGTAAAGTCTTTAGAAGTGATCGTTTTAATCTGTGTTAGTGACCGATCAAATAGAAAATTAAAAAAATGTTATATTTTCACTTTCTCCTTTCAAAATATCTTCTCAAAATTGAATTTTTTTCTTATTTTTTTTCTTTCTCTATTTGTTTTAAATATTTACTTTCATGACTCATATCTAATTATCTATTCAATCGTTATTCTTAATATCCATAATTCTCATACTTTTTCATATACATAATCTCCAACTATTTAATTTAAATCTTGGTATTCTTCTATTTTTATCTATACAAACCGATCTTTTTTTGTCTCATAAATCCCCTACTGAAGGTTATCCTTTTTCTTTTATAGTTAAAATAGTCAAACACTGTTACAATTTCTATTCGTCGTGATTGACACTCACACTAACCCTCCGGTGGGAGAACCATTACTACAACACAACTAAATAACTAATACAAAATAAGCATTTAAAGATGTGAAAATACGTAGAGTTCCTATATGTTAACCCCCTAACATCTAAAAGTCATTGCACAAAAACTCTACCAACGGTCTAGAGAAAGGGGATGCAACCCCAAAAATTTTAAGGTAAAACAATGTCTAAAATTTTCTACTATGAAGGAATTGGACTAAGATATCCAGGTGAAACCATGATACCCTAAAAAAGTTAGCTCAACTTTGTATTCCGCCAGTCAGTGATCTCCTAGTTGAGATCTAGTTGCATGAAGATGTCCTGTACTAAATAAAAAAAAGAGCCAGTGCAGTATCAATATACACAAGAATAATGTACTAGTAAAATAAAATAGCTATTTTAGTAAATGCGATATATTTACAAGCAACCACAATATAGTAAAACACATACATACAAGGATACATTACCAGGTTACCAATTCATAAGCAACATATAGTTCCACCATTTCAATCTCAATGCAATGGTCAAAGATGGTACTCTTATGAAATCCATGCTAAACTGTTAATATCTCGGTGTGACACATATAGTTAGTTTGTTGGCATGACACCCGATCCAATGTACTAGTGTAGTACCAGATCAAACGTGTAACAATGTGGTACCTAATCCAATATGTACCTCCATGGTACCCAATCCAATATATACTAGCATCGTACCCAATCCGTGTAACAACTCTCGAAATGTCTTATGAAAAATGCATTGTATAACGCATCATCCGTACTCTTTTTAAAAATTTGAGACTGGATTATTGATCAAGAGGAAATATTATGTGAAAAAATAGTATCATCCATTTTTTCGGTCAATCGTATTGAAAAATATTTTTTTCGTAAAATTTTGCATTTTCAAAAGCATCTATGACTTTTCCACGTCATGGAGAGGGTTCATTTTGGTATAAAGGTGACATGAACTCATTCAGGGTCAAAAAAGGAAAAAAATTAACTTCACACAAAAATGACCTATGCAGGAACAAGTCCACACCGCGCTAGTATTTTAGGATAGTTCAATTTTTTTCAAATAATTTCAGTTTTAAGTATAATCACGTTGGATTTTTTTCTAGCCGCCATCAAATGAATTTGAATGGTTGTTATGAAGAAAACCCACTCTATAAATTTTCCTTAACCCCCAAATCAACCTCACTCTTCATCAACTCACTTATTACAAAAATTCTCTCTCTAGAAAGTCACTTTCAAAGCTTTCTTCTTCACCAAGCAAAGACTCCATTGAAGACCAACTCAAGCTCTCCATTTTTCTTCAAAATCTAAGGCTATTACTTAAGGTATGTAAATTTTCATCCATAGAATCTTTTTTTTTCTATGGAGCTCCTTTAAATTTTTTCATTTTTATCTAATTTCAAGTATGCGAATTTTATGGATCTTCTCAATTTATTCAACCATGATTTAGATAATTTCTATTGATCAATTCTAATGTGAATTCATGTCAATTACATGAAATTTATGATCTTTCCATGAATTCTCTCAAGTCAAGTTAGGGCTCATGATTTCACAATTGGTCTTTTTCAATTCTCATCTAATTACATGGATTACTTCTCAATTATGATCTATTTACCCAATTAAGCATGAATTATCATCAAATTGCATGATTTTACATGATTTTGATTTAATAGACTATGAACCCATGTTATGCCCTAATTGATATAACTAAGCTATGATATTATAAATATGATTCTAAGTATGAAAATATGTTTTGATGATGATAATGATGATGAGAGTGACCTAAGACCCTAATGTTTATAAAACAGTGATAAGATGGGGAGTATACCCACACTATATGCAAACTTATGTAGGTGAACTATTCCTATGATATGGTTTCATGAGGTCATGATACCTATTTTGCAAACTATGGAAGTATGAACTTGATAAAGTATGAACTATAATGATCTCTATTTTCACAAACTATGAAATTATGATTTTGATAAAATATGAACTATGATAATGTCTATGTATTGCGTGATTATGTATTCCATGAAATATGAATTAGCACCAAGAGGACCTTGGTAGATTTCATTGTCCCATAACTACATGCCACCGTGGGATTATTATTATGTGTCTATAAGGCTAGCTAATGGATTCATATAGCATCATGTCGTGACACTCACCATGCTAGGATAGAGCCTATAGGGTGTGGGTCTTTATGTACATGTAGTTCTCACCGTGCTAGGATAGAGCCTATAAGGTGAGGGTCGGGTCTACCTTGGCAAAGTAGACTCCTCTTTTTCTCAGTGTAGAGGAAACATCGGGATCCCATGTAATAGTTCGCTTGGTCTCATTGCCGCTTATGGTCCTATTCCCACATATGTATGTCTATTAGGCTATGAAAAATTTATGATGCCTCCATCCATGATTTTAAAGATGCATTGATCATTCATATCTTGGTTTTACTCTATTGACATGTTTATGTATATTGCTATTATGTACAATGTTCATTGATGCATTGCATGCTTACATACTTAGTATATCTCAACGTATTAACACATACTCTTGCTTACATGATATCACCATGTAGGGATGAACGACGATTCAACACCTCACTTTTGTGGCTAGCTTTTGGACGTTTCTAGTGAAGATTTGGTGAGTTCTCATACTTCGGGGAAAAACCTTTATGTTTTTGCTTATGTTATTTTTGTTAAGACTTTTGTACTTTTCTTATCTTAAGGGTGAACTAGTAGCATGTTCTAGACTTTGTCAAGATCTATGAAGTAGATGATTGGACCTATGTTGATGCAATTCCCTTTGATGGGAAAAAGTTGACTCCTATGTTTAGCTTGTTTGAAACTATGTTTCCGCTTACTTACTCTTATGAGTGCTTAATTACCTTATGTACGCTTATGATATGAACAAGAGGCTTGGATGGGGCGCCTTTGGGTGTCACATTTATTATGTCATGGCTAGGCCCTAGGTCTGGATCGTAATAAGCTTGGTATTAGAGCACAAGATTTGAAAGCATCCTTTGGAGTCCAACATGTCGCATCTAATAGAGTCTTATTCATGGTCTGAAGTGTGCCACATCCATGAATAGGAGGCTATAAGACATCTAAGAATTTTTCACTTCTTTTGTGATCGATGTCGTGCCTTAAGATGTGTTCTAAGACTCCTTTTCTCTAATGCTTGTCCTTTGAAATTTTTAGGGCATGAAGAAATCCCTTTTTTTGGGCTAAAATACCCTAATTACTAAAAATTCCCTTTTGTCGTACTCAAAGTACTTCTTCTCTGGTGCTTACAGTCAAAATTTCTCCAATCATCTGATTTCCACCTATTACACCTTTCTCTGCACAGGATTCCTTATTTGATTACTAATATAGCACAAAATATACTCAACTTATTAAAATTCAACATATTCACCATAATCCGACAACTAAAATCGACAAATCTAATTCCAAGAAAATATCATGACCTTATAAATCATTTACTCATGCTTTCAAAATCATTATTAGTACTAAGAGTTCTTGGAAATTACATTGTTTCTATTTGTAACTCTATGTTATAGCTCCTCTTTTTTTCCCAAATGAAGTAGTACTGTCCATGGCCAATAACACTAATTTCAATCCTGATGGCACTTTTCCCATGGGCTACAATCAGAAACCAATCTCAACCATAAACAACTATTCACATAGCATGTCACAACCTCCATTCAACACTAGTACCCTCATGTAAAAACTTAAAAAAATCCTCAATCACTCTAAGAATTCTATAGATCATAAGTTTGTAACTCTTTCTTACCACAAGTGGCTACATAACTCATCACGGTAGTCTACATTAACTTCCATCAACAAAATAGTATTCACCCGATTCAAAGTCTTCAATAATCATAATTGGATAACCCAACCTAACACAAAATGTAAAACCTCTCATATATCACTGTCTATCGTTCAAATCTAAACCAAAATTGTTTTAGAAAGTAGTTGATAATCTTTCATAACCTTGTGCCGAGCCAGCCTAACTCACATTATTACATATGAACTTAAAGAAAGAAATACATACACTACTCAAATTCAAATCAAGGTTCTATACATACTATCTCATTTGCATCACATTTCTTAACTTGTATCCACACACAATGTTGTTAGCATATTAGAATGCTTAATCCATACTCATGACCTAATTCTATATGCTCAATGTTGTTTATGTCCAAAGCTCTTGTACTTTTTTCTCACCTTTTTATCATTATTATTTCTTAGCCAAACTCCACACTAGATTGCCTGTTACCTTATACCAAACTACTCAAATAAAATCTTCATTAAGCTCTCCCACAATCATAAGTAATATAATCTACAACCAAAGTTATGCATAAGTCCCTCTAATTGTTCAATACCAACACACTCAATCATTTTATTATGTCACAACCCGAGAGTAAGGTCTAGACGTGACATGGCGAATGAGAAACTGAGAGTCCTCAAATAAGCCTCTTAGCATCATTTTACACATCATTGATTTGGAAGCATGTCATTAAATAATAAACAGATAATTCTAAGGGATTGTGGGGCCTTGGACTCAAGCTATGTGAATGTCATCGGAGAAGGAATTTGCATGAACCATATAGCAATTAACAAATAAGTTCTAAAAGGCGATAAATATGACTCATGCTATGGTAATAAGGAGGGGCTTGAGACTTTCCACATAATCACATTTCCATTAATCATAACATAATAGCAAAAACATAATCATCTCATCCATGCATAATACATAATCATAGCATCTCAAGTATATACATAACATATCCATACGAAAGACTCCATGATGTCCGACAATGCCTCCAGTCTAGATTAGGGCAGGGGTCAAGACATGTCCTGGGCTCACCCTCAAAGTAAAGACATAATCAACATAACATAAGAGCTAGAGAGAAGGTGGATGTTTTCCCGAGAACATAGGACTCATCATAATGATACTCAAGGATCCAATCTAACTATCAAAAGGTGGATAGATGTAGTCTCTAGTCTCTACATTGTTAGATCATGCAGGCAAAAGAGTATGTGTTAGTATATTTGAATATATAAAGTATGCGTACATGCAATGCATATGAATATGTATAACCTGAAGATCGATGTCAGATGACAAGGGAACATATATAGAAAGAAATATATGAGAAAGGATACAATATCAATATGCCATAAATCCATGATGCATGAATTCTTAGTCATATAAACATAATAGGTATGAGACCTCAACCGACATAAGACCAAGTGAGCTATAACTTGAAACTCCGTCGTCTACCCTACAACAGATAAAAAGGTTTCCTACTTGCCAAAGGTAGATCCATTCTTAATCATCTCATAAGAGGCATAAACATGAACCTATGTTTGGCGCATAGTTTGACAGAAAAGAGTATGGACCCTTGGAGATTGTCCTCCCGCTTCTAATCCCTCAGCGCTAAGCCATCATCCCACAAGAATACGTATACATGTACATGCTTTTGAAAAGAGGATAAGTACTTTGAAATCATAACCTTGAATAATTGGGCTTAAAGACAAATCCCTTTCTTTACTTTCATGCATACATGACTAAAAATTCAAATCATTCTTCATGACATACTTTCATGCATAGGAATAGCTCCATTCTATACATAGATATGAGAAAGGAGTATGGACCCTTGGGGATAGTCCACCCCGCCTCCAACCTCAATTCTATGTTCCTTTAAACATATACATTTGGTGTAAACATCCATCATTTGCGCTAAGAGCCATTTCATAGAGATAGTGTGGTCACAACCTTGTCATACCCATTTTTTGCTTGAAAACATAGTCGTAAACATCACTGGGACTTAGTCCACATCATAATTTCATAAAATCCATTCTCGTAAATGCAAATGCAATGAATGATAATAGAATAATATGGGTAATAGAGATCTACATTTAAATCATTATAACAAGGTAGATTCATTCTTAAATCATAATGAATTTCACAATTGAAAACATAACTCACACTACCCTTGCTTGAATTGAAGACTTAAAGGGACATGCATATTGAATCTTTATAATCTCAATGTAAATCATGACAATTGAACTTAAATAACTTTAAAATAATCAACTAAGTACAACCCATACTTCAATTTAATCAAATCAACAATAAATTTAAAGACCCATATTTAAGTAAGCTTAAATTTCATAAAATCAAGTGTAAAAGAGTTTTGGGGTCTTTATAGTTGAAAAAGGATCATGAATCAATTCCACATACCTTGATTAACTAGAATCCTTAGGGAGAAAAATGATTGAAGAAGAAGACCCCTTTGAATTCTAACTTGAACCTTCAACCCACTATTGGAAGAGAGCTTTAGATGAGAGAGTTTGAATATTCTAAGTGTTTGAAATGAATTTGAATAGGAATGAAGGTGTATAGGCTAAATCAGATGTTTAAGAGGGCTTAGGAAGACTAAAACGATCTTAGGAAATCACCAAAATTTTAAATAAACCATTAATGAAGCGGGCATGAAAAGTTGTCAGGGGTCGTCTAGATGACCTACTACACGAGCCGTGTAAAGGTGCACGGGTCATATACCCATCTGTGTAGAAATACCTAGAAAAATTTTCACTGACAAAGTTCTGAGACGGTAATCCCATACTTAGAAATTTTCACTCCAATCAACCAAACAGAAGTCCATACGGCCCGCGAGCTCTAACACAGATTATGTACTGATATGTGGTACCTCACTTGGCCAAAATCTAGCCAAGGATTGGCACCATGAGAAGCCACACGACCCATCAAAGGTCACATGGCTCGTGAGGGCTTCCATCTCATTGACGTGAATTCTGGAATGTTAACCTTATACTTAGAACCTATCCTTAGGTAGAGAACTTTACGAAACACTTCACCACGCCTCGTGGGAGGTCAAACGAGACCCCCACATAGACCATTAAGTGGCTCACGACCGGTTTGGGGTCCCCTGGAGCCTTACCTTTGCCAAATTCCTAGTAAAATCCCTGCACAGGCAGCTTTATGAAAAAGGGCGTAACTTCTCCATCCGAACTACGAATCAAGTGAAACTAAGTGCATTAGAAAGCTATCGCAAAGAGCTTCAATGTGATAGGTCATGGACCATACAGTTCCTCTTGTGATAAGAGATATTACTAGTTAAAATTGACCCTTCTAAAGGTTCTCATGAAAAGCTTAACCAATGAGACTCCTTTGCCCATGGCTTGATGAATGAGACACATGACAACCATAAACAACACCAACCAAGATTGAAATTAGTGAACTACACATCGATAAAGTTTTCAAAATTTTTGGGTTGTTACATTATTTTCCCCTTGGGAACATTTGTCCTCGAATGAGATAAAACATGGCTTGAAAAACTTGACTTAAATATGAAACATCTCAACATAAAGACATAATGCATAATTCATCATTTGAAAATCGTAAAGTTATCAAAACTCATGTCAAAACATCATTTAAATCATTTTCGTGCACAGGTATACATGCCATATCATGAAACTCAAGAGGAAAGGAATTAGGACCATTTAAGATGGGAAAAACCTAGTACCTTAGGCTTGAGAAGATTTGAAGAGATAGGGATATCGTCTCATCATGTACGACTTCGTGTCTCATGTAGCACCCTCCACACGTTGATTTCTCCAAAGCACCTTAACCAAAGCCACATCTTTGTTGGGAAGTCGCTTCACTTGCCTATCTAAAATTTCAAGGGGTACCTCTTCATAAGTCAAATTCTCCTCAACTTCAACACCTTCCAAAGGCACAATCGAATTGGGATCACCAACAAACTTTCTCAACATAGACACATGGAACACCGGGTGAATAGAACTCATATCCAAAGGTAAATCCAATCTATAAGCCACATTACCAATTTTCTCAACAATCTCATACGACCCGACATACCGGGGATACAACTTTCCCTTCTTACCAAAATGCATTATACCCTTCATAGGTGAAACCTTCACATAAATCCAATCACCAACATAAAACTCAAGGTCCCTCTTCCTAACATCCGAATAAGACTTTTGATAACTTTGAGTCATTCACAATCTTTCTCTTATCAACTTCACTTTTTCCATAGACTCAACCACCAAATCCGATCCTATCAACGCCATCTCACCCAACTCAAACCATCCCACAGGGGATCTACACTTCCTACTATACAAAGCTTCAAATGGAGCCATACCGATGCTAGCATGAAAGCTATTATTGTAGGCAAACTCAATAAGCGGTAGAATCATCCCAATTTCCTTTAAATTCCATACATAGGCCCTTAACATATCTTCCAAGGTTTGAATTGTCCTCTCGACTTGCCCATCGGTTTAAGGATGGAAAGCAATGCTCAATTTAACTTTAGTACCAAGCCCTCTTTGAAAAGATCTCCAAAAATGAGAAGTAAATTGAGTACTATGATCTGATATAATAGACATAGGCACTCTATGCAACTTAACCAACTCTCGGATATACAACTTTACATAATCTTCGGCATCAAAGGTAGTCTTAACCGGTAAACGATGACCCGATTTGGTCATCTAACCAACAATAACCCAAATAGAATCAAATTGCTTTCGGGTACAGGGAAACCCAACCATAAAATCCATATTCACATCTTCCCACTTCTAAGTAGAAATTTAAATATCTTGGGCTAAACCACCAGGCCTTTGGTGTTCTACCTTCACTTGTTGAAAATTTGAGCACTCTGATACGAACTTGGCTATGTCCTTCTTCATACCATGCCACCAATACACTTCTCTCAAATCCCGATGCATCTTAGTAGACCCCAAATGAATAAAATATTGGAAGTTATGGGCTTCACTCATGATCACCTACCTAACACCATCAACATTCAGAACACACAACCTATCTTGATACCGGAGTACACTATCTCCCCCTTCAGAGAAAACCTCAATCTTCTTTTCGACAACCAACTTCTTTAACTCAACTAGAGAGGAATCTAAATCTTATTTTGCCTTGACATCAACAATCATAGAAGACTCAGACCCATTTCGAACAAGAATACCACCATTATCTGAGTCAGCCAATCTAACACCCAACTTAGCCAAACGGTACACATCCTTTACCAACTCCTTTTTCCCTTCATCAACATGAGACACACTACCCATAGATAGCCTACTAAGAGTATTGGATACAACATTCACCTTGTCGGGATAATACAGAACACTCATGTCATAGTCCTTAAGTAGCTCCAGCCATCTCTGTTATCTCAAGTTAAGATCTCTTTGGGTGAACACATATTGCAAACTCTTATGATCGATGAAAATATTGACATGAACCCCATACAACTAGTGTCTCTAAATCTTTAAAGCAACAATTACCGCCACTAACTCAAGATCACGAGTCAGGTAGTTTTATTCATAACCTTTCCATTGTCTCGATGCATAAGCTATCACCTTACCATGTTGCATAAGAACACAACCCAATCCAATCCGAGAAACATCATAATATACCACAAACCCATCTAAGGCATTCGGTAGAGTAGGTATATTGTCTCCTACTTTGACTGACCAACAAAATAGGAGTCGATCTTACTCGATCCTTCAAAGTCTGAAAACTCTTCTCACGCTCACTCAACCATACAAACTTAGCCTTCTTTTGAGTCAACTTAGTCAATGGAGATGCAATGGATGAGAAACCTTCAACGAACCTTCCATAATAATTGGCCAACCCAAGGAAACTTCAATTATCAGAAGGAGTCAATGGTCTAGGACAATTCTTTACCGTTTCAATCTTTTTGGGATCAACCTTAATACCATCATCGGATACCACATGACCAAGAAAAGTAACTTCTCCTAACCAAAACTCACATTTGCTAAACTTGACAAATAATTACTTCTCCCTCAAAGTCTGAAGAACCAACCTCAATGACCCATGTGCTCTTTCTCACTTTGGGAGAAAATCAGGATATCATCAATGAAGACAACCGCAAAGCTATCGAGGAAGGGCTTAAACACCCGATTTATAAGGTCCATAAATACATCTGGAGCTTTGGTCAAACCAAATGACATTAACACAAATTCAAAATGCCCATACCTAGTCTGGAAGGCTGTCTTGGGAATATCACACTCCCTCACCTTCAACTGATGATAGCCGAAACAAAGATCTATCTTTGAGAAATGAGTATCCCCTTGAAGTTGATCAAACAAGTCATCGATTCTAGGTAATAGGTACTTATTCTTGAAAGTTACCTTGTTCAATTATCGATAGTCAATACACATCTGAAGTGACCTATCCTTCTTCCTTACAAACAACACAGGAGCACCCCAAGATGAAATGTTTGGCCTAATAAAGCCTTTCTCCAATAAGTCTCCTTTAACTCAGTCGGGGCCATACGATAAGGAGGAATAGAAATAGGTTGAATATTCATAAGGATATCTATGCCAAAATCCACCTCCCTATCAGGAGGAATACTGGGAAAATCTTCAAGAAATATATTTAGAAACTCATTAACCACCAGAATTGACTCAAGAGCAGGTGATTTAGACTCCACATCTCTAAACCTCACAATATGATAGACACAACCCTTAGAAATCATCTTATGGGCTTTGAGATAGGAAATAAATTGACCTTTAACAACACAGTCGCTACCCTCCCATTCCAAAACAGGCTCATTAGGAATCTGAAATTTGACTTTCCGAGTTCTACAATCAAATGGGGCATATGAAGCATGCAACAATTCTATCCCAAGAATAATGTCAAAATCAAACATATCAAGCTCTACATGATCACCAGGAAAGACTTTATGCAAAACTAAAATAGGATAACCTCGATAGACTTTTCAGGCAATAATAGACTTACCCACGGGAGTATAAACTGAGTAGGGCTTCCTCAAGATTTTAGGACTCAAACCAAACTTAACAGCCAACATAGGTTTCATAAAAGATAAATTTGCACTTGGATCAAGCAAAGCATAAGATTTAAAATAAAAGACTTTTAACATACCAGTCACTACATCCAGAGTCTCCTCAACTTCCTGATGAGCATGCAAGGCATAAAGCCTATTGTTTTTGGGAGCATCTCTTGGAGGAATCCTTGGTTGGACCTGACCACCCTGAGCTTCTTGGCCTTGACCCTTCTTAACAACTTTAGCACAGTCAACAATTTTGTAGCCCACATCACTACACCCATGGTAAGCACCCGATCCCCACAAGCACTTTCCAAAATGAACTTTCCTATACTTGTCACATCGAGGAGGCAATGGTCCACCTCTCACTTATGACTTGGGAGGAGGCACTCTAGCATTGCAAAACCTTGCATTCGAACCTTGGCCCTATTGGAAGTGACCATTTCCACAACCACTCCTACAGTTAGAGAACCCACCATCATACTAAGCCCTCTTAGAATTATTCACTCTCCTTTCTTTGAGCTTCTCTCCCTCAATTTTCTCAGCATAGGTTATAATCTTGGAAATGTCCATATCCCGAATAAGCCTAGCCATATGACACTACTTTAAAACCAAATCAGAGACCCCAGAAATAAACTTGTGCATCCTGGCACGATGGTCAAACACTAGCATAGGAGCATACTTTGAGAGCTTTGTGAACTTAAGGGAATAGTCCCTCACAGTCATGCCACCCTGCTTGGTATTGATAAATTCAGTTATATTGGCCTCCCTAAGTTCAAGAGGGACGAAATGGTCCAAAAAAGCAAATTTGAACTCTTCCCAACCAACTTTAGTGTCAGCAACCCTCTCAACCAACCATTGAGTATACCACACCTGAGTCATATCTTTCAACTGATAGGCAGCTAGTACAACTTTCTCCTTAGAACTCACACCCATAACAATCAACCCCATAGAGAGCTCATCAATAAAGTCTTGGGCATCCTCATCAGCTTTTGAACCAAAGAAATCTGGAGGACTCATTCGAGTGAAATCTCTCACCCTAGAGGATGAAGTGGGATCAAGAAGCGGATTAGTTGGTTGGGCTTGGTAGGTCACCACTTGGGTCAACATAACAACAATATTTTAGAATTCAACATGAGTCACTTGCTCCCCCATAGGCTCTTAAAGGACTTACTCTTCATTAATCGGGGATTGTCTACAGAGAGGGGCTCTTCGTAGAGGAATATTTTGAAAGAGTGATACAAACATCATCAAAATAAAAAAATCTTACAAAATGGTTCATAGCACGACATAAGGGAAAATTAAATGAGATAATTTCTAAACATCATCATACCCTCTCACTCATAGGGATGGTGCACAATACACTCATGAATAAGACTCTACTTGACGCAACATATTAGACTCCGAGAATTATTTATAAATCCGAGAGTAGGGCCTAGGCGTGACATGACAAATGAGAACCCAAGAGTCCTCAAACAATCCTCTTAGTATCATTTTAGACATCATTGATTCAGAAATGTATTATTAATCAATAAACACATAATTCTAAGGGATTGGAGGGCTTTAAACTCAAGCTATGGGGATTTCATCGGGGAAGGTATTTGCATGAACCATATAGCAGTTAACAAATCAGTTCTAAAAGGTGAGTGAGTATGACTCACGCTATAGGGATAAGGACAGTCTTAACACTTTCCACATAATCACATTTCCATTAATCATAACATGATAGAATAAACATAATCATCTTATACTTGCATAATACATAATCATAAAATCTCAAGTATACACATAACATATCCATACTAAAGACTCCATGATGTCCAACAATGTCTCTAGTCTAGATTAGGGCAGGGGCCAAGACATGTCCTGTGCTCACCCTCAAAGTAAACACATAATCAACATAAAATAAGAGCTAGAGAGAAGGTGGATGTTGTCCCTGAAACATAGGACTCACCACAATGATACTCAAGGATCCAAGCTAACCATAAAAAAGTGCATAGATGTAGTCTCTGATCCCTACATGGTTAAATTATGCAGGTAAAAGAGTATGAATTAGTATGTTTGAATGTACTAAGTATGCGGGCATGCAACACATATGAACATGTATAACCTGAAGATTGATGTTAAATGGCAAGGACACATATATAGAAAGAAGTATATGAGAGAGGATACAATATAAATATGTCATGGAATCCATGATGCATGAATGCTTAGTCATATAAATATAATGGGGATGGGACCTCAACCGACATAAAACCAAGTAAGTTATAACTTGGAACTCCGTCGTCAACCCTACAATGGATAAAGAGGTGACCTACTTGCCAAAGGTAGATCCATTCTTAGTTATCTCATCAGAGGTATAAACATGAACCTATGTTTGACACATAGTTTGATGGAAAGGAGTATGGACCCTTGGAGATAGTTCACCCCGCTTCCAATCCCTTGGTGCTACGCCATCATCCTACAAGAATACGTATACATATTCATGCTTTTAAAAAGAGGATAAGTAGTTTGAAATCATAACCATGCATAATTGGGCTTAAAGACCAAATTACTTTATTTACTTTCATGCATATGTTACTAAAAAGTCAAATCATTCTTCATGACGTACTTTTATGCATAGGAATAGCTCCATCCTATACATAGATATGAAAAAGGAGCATGGACCCTTGGGGATAGTCCACCCTGCCTCCATCCTCAATTCTATGCTCTTTTAAACATATACATTTGGTGTAAACACCCATCACTTGCTCAAAAAGTCATATCATAGACATAGTGTGATCACAACCCTTTTATACCCATTCTTTTCTTCAAAACATAGTCATAAACATCATTGGGACTTAGCCTACATCATAATTTCATAAAATCCATGCTCATGAATACAAATGCAATGAATGATGATAGAATAACATGGGCAATAAAGATTTACATTTAAATCATCATAACAAGGTAGATTAATTCTTAAATCAAAATGAAATTCATAATTGAAAACATAATTCACACAACCCATGCTTGAATTGAAAACTTAAAGGGACATGCATAATTGAATCTTAATAATCTTAATGCAAATCATGATAATTGAACATAAATCTCTTTAAAATCATCAACTAAGTACAATACATACTTCAATTTAATTCAATCAATAATAAATTTAAATACCCATATTTAAAGTAAGCTTAAACTTCATAAAATCAAGTGTAAAAGAGTTTTGGGGTCTTCATGGTTGAAAGAGGATCATGAATCAATCCCACATACCTTGATTATAGAATCCTTAGGGAGAAAAATTATTGAAGAAGAAAATCTCTTTGAATTCCAACCTTCAACCCACACTTGGAAGATAGCTTTAGATGAGAGAGTTTGAATATTCTAAGTGTTTGAAATGAATTTGAATAGGAATGAAGGTGTATAGGCTAAATCAGATGTTTAGGAGGGATTAGGAAGACTAAATGACTTTAGATGATCACCAAAATTACAAATAAACCATTATCAAAGCGGGCATGAAAAGTTATCAGGGGTCGCCTAGATGACTCACTACACGAGTCGTGTAAAGGTGCACTGGTCGTGTACCCATCCATGTAGAAATACTTAGAAAAATCTTCACTAACGAAGTTTTGAGACGGTAATCCCATACTTAGAAATTTTCACTCAAATCAACCAAATGGCAGGCATACGGCCCGTGCGCTATCACAGGGACCATGTACTGGCGTGTGGTACCTTACTTGGACAAATTTTAGCCAAAGACTGGCACCACTAGAAGCCACATGACCCATCAAAGGTCACATGGCCCGTGAGTGCTTCCATCTCAATGATGTGAATTCTAGAACGTTAATGTTATACTCAGAACTAATTCTTAGGTCTAGACCTTCACAAAACATTTCACCATGCCTCATGGGAGGTCAAATGAGACCCCCCACATAGACCATTAAGTGTGTCACGACCCGTTGGGGTCCCCTAGAGCCTTGCCTTAGCTAAATTCCCAGAAAATCCCTGCCCAGGTAGCTTTACAAAAAAAGGCATAACTTCTCTATTCAAACTCCGAATCAAGTGAAACCAAGTGCATCGGAAAGCTAACTCAAAGTGAATCAATTTGATAGGTCATGGAGCACCCTGTACTTCTTATACTAAGATATATTACCAGTTAAAGTTGACCCTTCCAATAGTTCATATGAAATGCTTAACCGATGAAACTCCTTTGCCCATGGCTTGATGAATGAAACACATAACAACCATAAACCACACTAACCAAGCTTGAAATCAGTGAACTAAGCATCAACAAAGTTTTCAAAATTTTTGGGTTGTTACATATTACTTGACACAATCATGCCTTAACGAAACTAACTACCACAAATGTAACTTACAATGAAGGCCTAAATCCTATTTCACACCATGTAAATCACTTCCTTTTTCGATTAACATTAATCTATGCCTTGAAGATTGTATACCTTAGTTCATTAGCAATTAGCTTTTCATTGATCACATCATATATTTTTTTGGAAATCCAAGTTGTACAAATTACTAAAATTGAAATTACAAATGAACCTATTTCCACACCTGAGCCATGTAGACTTTTTCCTCAATCTTGCACAATGATTTTTTAATTCTTCTGATGCATATGTCAACCTTTCAATGTTGACCTGTTGACATGATACTTCAAATATGAGATATATCATCCACAATTTAATGTGCTTGATATGCCTAAATTTACACTCCAAATGAAGAGTAAAGTGGTCATTGATCAAATATAAAACCTAACAAGAGTTAGGGTCAATCCCACAGGGAATGCGTTGGAATATAGCTACCAACGCTTAGTTCCAAGTGTCATATCTATTTCTAACATAAAAGTTAATAATGTAAATGGGGGGTTTGTGTGTTAAGAACACTAAATTGCAAGGGTATTCTAATAACAACTAGCTAACTGTGATTGTTAGAGTTCAATAATTAATTGCAAGATTAGGATTGCGGTCCCCATGACACCAACTTCGATAGTCAAACTTAACTATTCTACGATTATGATCACATACACAGAGTAAAGCAACCAATTAACACCTAATTCACCTTCCGGTCCCTCTTAGGTGTATTTTGTTCATCACTTTCCAGTCTCAGAATGTTTACCCTTTCTTCCTCTTTGCTATGGACCCCAAGATGCTCTCACCTTTCGGTCTCGAGCACTTAGACTAGGTTAACAACCTCGAATTCTGTCATAGGATTCCTTTCCTAATCACTATATCCCTCTCGAGCATGCAATGAATACAGGCCTACCCTAATGCATCGATTCATTAACATATAAATTATATTAAAGAATTTCTACGATGTATATGATGATCATTCTCAAATTTCACCCCAAGTTTGCCTATCTTATTTAGTTATCATGGTTTCCACAACCCTAGTTGTGGGTTTAGCCCAACATAATTGAAGAAATCGAGTTAGAACAGGATGAAAAAAATCAAACTTAGAACTTACAATTGAATATGCAACCAATTTACGTATTACAATCACGAACAAGCAGATGAAAACCTACGAATTAGATGAAAACTCTTCAAAAGTGTCATTCTCTTGTTTTATTCTATCTTTAGCAGTTCTCAATAATTAAAAATGACCTAAAAATACATATATATATATTAAAGAAAACCTAATCCAAATTAAAATAGGAAAATTGGCTTTCGGTATGGTCAATGATGACTACACAGACCGTGAGGCACTTCACGGTCCATCAGACGGTCCGTGTGACCTCACTTGGCAATTCTAGTGCACTTCTAGTGATGACTTTAGTTCTCTTCACGGTCAAACACACGGTCCGTGAGACGTCACACGACCCATGGTGGGTCCCATGTGACTTCACTTTGTGTGATCCTTTGTATTTTTCACGGTGTCCCACGTCAGAGAGATGGTCATATTCATGGAATGTGCGTTCCAATGGTCGTGTGAGGTTCCGTGGAACTTGCCTTTAGTCGTTCGTTGCTTTCTGAGATTCTACAAATTGAAGTGTTATCCCACGGTGTAGTTCATGGTCCGTCCGATGGCTTATGAACTGTGTACTGCCACTTGGAGTTGTACTTGAACATTTTGTCCACTCCTTCAATGGTCACTGTTCCAAGCACATCATCCATATGGCGTGGTACACGACCTATGTTATGCTTCATGGTCCGTGACCCGCTCCCTAGGCTATGCCTTTGGTGATATCTGGCTCCAGTCCTCTGAGTGCCTCCTGGCAAAGCCTAAGTGCGAGGCCACGGTCAGACGCTCAGTCCGTGAGAAGGTTCATAAGCCGTGAGGCCTTCCGTGAGCCTCACTTGGGTCCATTTCTATTATCCTTCACTCCGTGGTGCACACCCATCATCTGGACGACTACCCTATGAATTGTGTAAGGTCGCACGACCCGTGAGGGTGCCCGTGTGGGCCTGACTCAATCTAGTTTCTTCATTTTTAGCCTCGTTTTTGTATAAATCTATGCCTCAGCCTCATTCCTGAAAAATGCCACTAAACAAAACATTAAACCCACAAATTTGCTTGAGAACTCACAAAAACTCCAAGTTAAAAGTGTTATCGGAGTCACATTTTCACGACTCATCAACACCCTCAACTTAGAATTATTGCTTGTCCTAAAGCAATGACTAAAACACCCATCACAACACACAAATATAAGCCTCTAACTGAAATTATACAATAACCCCTAAATCAATCACATATACCCAAAAAGTAAACTCAACATGTACATGCATGCACCCAAATAGACTTACATAGCTCCGGTTAACCATCACATCACATCCAGTTGGTCCACATATGCTCAAGAACAAAGAAAATTAGTTGGTTTGGCAACCAAATAGTGCATAGATAGTGCTCTCACTACAAAAAAGTCTCACTCACTAGATATGCATACAACACAGAGACTGGAATTCAACACTCACGCTCACAAAAGATTTTCAATCGACCCGCGAGTATAGACCATATGTTTGCCCTTATTTTCACCACTTTAACTCTTGAATAACCTTATTAGGATCACATTAGGACTTTTATAGCTTGTAATGTAGGCTCGAGTTAGGGTGTGGTACTTTTAGGATCAAAGTGACTAACTATTCCCCTCCAAGACACTACTTTGGCTTAACCCTCAACTCTCGGCACCCAAAATCTTATTGTCCCCTACTCTCTTTGTTGTTGGGAGCATTTCCACTTTTCTTCATTCTTTATTTATTATTGTTATTATTATTATTATTATTATTTTGTCTGGTTTCACTCCCAAGTTTTTCTTTTCTTTCCATCACTTAACTCTTTTTCCCTTTTCATTTTTCTGTTTTTCCCTCAGTAGCCACCCTCAACTTAGGCTTTTTGCCTAGGATGAGGTGCACAATGTCTTTTCAAAAGGACCAAGGCCAATAAAAGTCACCCGCAAATTAGGTATTGGCCTAAATTGAGGTTCACAATGTCCTTAGAGAGACCTGGACTAAAGTAAGGATTCACAAATAGTCAAGGGCTATGCGTTGGGTGAAAACAAAGAAAAGGCTTATTCAAGCTCAACTTTTTGGTTCAAAGGGAACAACTTTATTTGGTTAGTTTATTTTAGGTTGAGTGGCTTCACACAAAAATGGCCTAAGATCCTTTCCTAATCCAGTTATTCAATTGTTCTAATGGGACTAATTGGGCAAGTTCTAGTTCACAAGTGTGTCAATCGAATTCAAACAAATAGGCTCATACACGCATGATACATATCTTACACTATTTAGTATTTTAACCAACACAATCATACTTTATCAAAATACCAACTGGAAGATATCTGTAATGCTCTATTGAGATCTCACAAGTTAGATTGGATGAGATGCATGCACATACAAGTTTTGGATGGCTTAGTCACATACATCATGGGTTATTATAGACTTCTATCAAGACTCATACTTTTGAAGACAATACAACCTAAACATGCCAGTTCTAGATAGTCCACCTGAGAGAAAAGAGACATGGCAAATAAACCTCTCAAGTGGTAGGAGTGCCTTACCCCCACCAAAAATACAGTGCAATGCTCCTAATGCACAGAAAATCAGACATAGCAAAACAAAGGGGAAGGACAAAACTAAGATGCCCTAGGTGTCGAGCTGATCCTCATCAGTAGGGTGCGACCCTCCAGCAGGGTCATCTCCATCAACATGCGAAGCCTGGCCAACAAAACTACCGGATGCTCCAGCCATAGCCGCCTCATAGACAAGTCTCTCTCGCTCTACCTCCTTCATTGCAGCCCACCTTTGGGCTCTAAGTACCTTGCACAACTGATTCTCCTCAGCTGCCTCGGCATCCGACGGTGGGTTGTTCCATTGAGACCTCTTTTTATCTTTTCCATTATGCCTTGGGGCCTCAGTGTGCGAGACAGTGGCAGTCGGTGGTGCTAGAGGAACACTCCAATAATCTCCCAAAGACGGTATAAGAGCTAGGGCTTCAAACAGATTCATCAGTGACTCTGGCATAGAAGGTAGAGGTGGGGCATTATATTTAGCAATGAGCACGACTATCTGTTTCTTAATCTCTGCGATCGTGTTCACAATATTGGCCACCTACAAAACGGACAAGCTATTGAACCACTCATTAAAGTAACCCTCCAAGCTATTCACCTGGTTTTGGAGAATAGCTATCTAGTTCCAATGATCAGCACGGAACGATTCCACAACTTGATTCATGTGGGTCTGGACCACCTGTGACATCCTCTTAACAATCTGATCCACTATGGACCGAGGTTATCTCTGATCATTAACCGATCTGTAAGAAACTCATAGGGGACATAGACATATCCTGGTGCCATAGGTGTTGTGAACTACTGCCCCCGGGCTGCTTCAACGCCTTACCCATCGGTGGAATGCCAAAAATCCCTCAAAGTCCATGGGTTGCTGTGAGGTGACTTGAGGAAACATAGTCGGGCCACCATACCGCTTAGACCTGGTCTGGAAAAGAGGATTGTTAACATCTTTGATTAAGGCGATGTTGACCATTGAAGAAGAAAAAATCTTCCAGTCCAGATACTTGGTAGTAGGGACATGACCCCATCTGTAAAGGTCTCTAATCAAATAGGGACATGGGAAGGCCGCTCGGTCACTCAATTCCGTCTCCCTCATCTCAGTAGTGATGACCCAACCCACGTTAATAGGATAGCAGGCAATGATACATGCCACCAGTGAGGCCTGCGACAACTGTAGGGTGTTGTCATTTAAGGTGGGTCACAGGTGTCCACGCACCACAGACCACCAAAACTTGGCTGAGAATGTGAGGGAGGCCTTTGTAATGGCGATCTATGGGTCAGTGACCCAAGCAACTTATGTACCCTATAATGCTATCTAATGCGCAATCCATGACACCACCTGAACCCAAGATTCAGGATCAGCCAACAATGCCTCCTCAGAAACCCAGTGGACTTTAGCTACATAAAGCCCGTCAACTGGCGTAGTGTATTCAGCCCCATACAAGAACCTGTTGATGGTGGCCTCAGAGATATCCACTGCATGACCTCGGATAGAAATATGTGCCAGCGGGGCCAAGTTCATGGCCATATGTCAGCAAAGTCCCTTAGAATTACCCCCACAAAATTCATCAAATCCGTAGCATAGGAGGAATAAAATTCCTGAATGAGGGCTAACTCGTAGAAACCTAGATTCTGGACCATCCACCCAAACTGGTGAAACTCAAATACAGTTTTGATTTTTGGCACCGCATCTAGGTTATCGATCAATACTCAATTTTTCGATAGAACAGTCCGTTGGTGGAACCCCCGACCCCTTAGTCAGCATATGAGAAAATATATCACTTCCACCCAAGGTGGTCCAATAGGCTGGGAGAAATAGAATGAGATACTTGGCCATTTCATCATTTGGAGCCCGAGAGACAGCATAATGGATGGCCTCATCATCACTGTCTTGGATCTTAACCTCCGTGGTGCCATCGTGCTATTGCGGGCATTCAGGAGTAGAGATATGCTCCTCCTCCTCATATTCTGGGTTAGCCTCTTCCTCCTCTCCTTCGGTAAATGGGACCCCCTCAAGAGGAAGGGGGTTAAGTCCCGGTGAGCCGCCTGGGCTTGAGTGGTGCAGGGAGAGTGAGGGAAGACATTTCCTATGTAGCGGACCTCAGACCCCTCAGAAAAATCATTGCCCGAGCCACTACCCGTTTGGTGGCTGGAGGACTCGGTTGGAGAATCATGTAAGAGAGATTCGAGATTTTCCCTACGGGTGTAGACTTTCGGTGAGGACCCATGAGACCTGTAGGCAACAAATTAATATACATTAAGAACATTTGGAACTTATAGAATGACACGTGAATAAGTACTCAGACTTTCCCTACGATGTAACAAGTGACAATAACCATTAAGAGTGGTGTCACCCGGTCTATCATAGGGAAACTGCACTAATTTAAAGTATGGAAACTGAAAACACAGACTATTACAATAACTAACAAATAAAGATGCAGAACACAACAGGACAAAACACTACACGGATCGTGTGACGTGCCATGTGTCATAAGATGGACCATCTAGCCTAACTTGGGGGGTGCTAGGGGAACTGACACCTGGACGGGACCCCTACACAGATCGTGTGACATGATACGGGCCGTAAGGTGGTCCTTATGGCCAAACTTGAGGTGTGGGTAAAATTAGACACCTGGATGGGACCCTTACACGGACCATGTGGCCTACCACGGGCTATGAGGTAGTTTGTGTGCCGTGACTTGAATGATTCTGCAGCAAGGCTTACCTAATAGACCATTCATTACATGGTCGGTGTGAAGGTACACGACTCATGAAGGGTACCATGGGACGCAAAGTCGAAGAATGTCGACAGTCAACCTGCAGATCTGGAACTTAGGCATATGAATTGGGTTTCTTAGACCATTCTACATCTATGTCAGGCCAAACACTTACGATTTCTGCCATAAAACAATAACTATGCCTTAATTACACTTAACATGCATGGGGAAACTACCTAGGGACCAAATATGGTGGAAATCAACTATGAACCCCTTCCCTACATAATCTAATAGTCCAACTCACAAATTAAAAACCTAAACCTTCAAACTTGCGCAGGTATAGGCAGATGCCACTTCCAAAACACTCAAAAAGAAGAAGAAAACATAATCTACTTACTTGAATTTAAAGGAAAATTGATAGTGGGCAAGAAAATGAAGGCCCAAACCATGGGGGTTGCTCGACGGATCGTGAGAGGAATCCCTACTTCGTAGTGAAAGAGATAGGTGTGGAAGAGTTGAGAAGATATGGGTGAGAGGGATGATAGAATTAGGAAAAATAGGGAATGAGGCATGTGGGGTTAAAATATAATTAAGTTTGACCAGTCAAACTTGTTCAACCCCATCTCATGAGTAGCTACACAGACCGTGACACGTGACACAGTCCGTTTGAAAAGACGTTTGTCACCCCTCTATGCATGGCTTCTCACAGTTGAACACATGGCCCGTGTGACGTTACACGATCTATATGGCCTGTCGTGTGGTTCCACTTGAAGCCATTGGCATGCAGTCACCTCTCACGGTTGGCTTCATGGTCCGTGTGGTGTCATACAATCTGTTGAGTCATCAGTTTGGTGTGACTTGGAGAGTGTCGAGCACTTACCTGGAGACGCGCTTCATAGTCAGGTTCACAACCCATGTGATGTCACACGGTCTGTGTACTTACCTGTGGAGCTAGCATTCACCATATTTTTGTACTTTAGACTCCGACGCGTATGGTGCTTAGCATAAACCTCTTCGAGGACCTGCCTACCACACCTGCGTGTACCTGCGATTGTAAAATAATATCTGATGACTCTTTTTTTTAACAAGTATGGGTTGCCTCCCATGAAGCGCTTGATTTAATTTTGTGGTACGACATGGCTCCTTGAATACTCAGACTTCGTCAAGGTGCACTACCTCCACCACGAAGACTTCAGCAGCAATGCCCAAGTACTTCTTGACACTTTGACCATTAACCTTGAATTGGTGCCCAGTTTTAGGTTCAAGCTCCAATTCACCATGAGGGAATAGTTGAACAACCTTGTACGGTCCAACCCACCTAGACTTGAGCTTTCCTGGAAATAGCCACAACCTAGAGTTGTATAGTAACACATTGAAACTACGCGATGCGATATGCCTGTCGTGCTAGACCTTCATCCTAGCTTTGTCCTGTGCCGCACTATCATACGCATGCAAACGAAGCTCATCCAAGTCATTGAGTTGGTCAAGTCTCAACTCTGTGGCTTTCTCCCAATTCATATTCAACTTCTTCAAGGCCAACAAATTCTTATGTTCTAGCTCCACTAGCAGATGGCAAGCCTTACCAAACACCAATTGGTATGGGGACATACCAATAGAAGTTTTGTATGTTGTGCAGTAGGCCATAAGTACATCATCTAACTTTCTAGCCCAATCATTCCCAGATGCATTTATAGACTTGGCCAATATCTCATTGATCTCCCTGTTTGAAACTTCGACCTGACCACTAGTCTGCGGATCGTAGGATGTAGCAACCTTATGTTGGCGGACTCCATACTTGGCCAGCACTGCACGGAAGATCTTGTTATAGAAATGGGTCCCCCCCATCACTAATGATAGTTTTTGGAGTCCCAAATCTAGAAAAAATATTTCGCCTCAGAAATTGGGCTACACTTTTACTCTTATTATTCGACAGTGCCGCTGCTTCTACCCACTTTGAGACATAATCAACCGCCACCAAGATATACCTCATGTCGTAGGAGTTCACAAAGGGACCCATGAAGTCAATGCCCCAGACATCAAATATCTCAACCTCTAGGATAGGTGTTAAGGGCATCTCTTGGCGTCTAGAGATATTCCCTTGGCACTGCCATTAATCACATCCTTGCACCAGGTTGTGAGTGTCCCTGTAAAGGGTGGGCCAGTAGTACCCACATTGTAGTATCTTCTTGGTGGTCCTGGCACTACCATGGTGGCCCCCACTGGAGAAACATGATAGACTTCCATTACACTTATCATCTCTTCTTTAGGGACATACCTCCGAATTATCCCATCAGCATATGTGTGGAACAAGAATGGCTCATCCCAAAAGCACCTGCGCACATCATGGAGAAACATTTTTCTCTGGTGAGAGGTTAGGTCCTCAGGCATGAGGTCACTCACCATATAGTTAGCATAATCATCAAATTAAGGAATTAGATCAGTAGAAGCGGCTAGTACCTGCTCATCAGGAAATGAGTCATCGATGGTTAACCAATCATTGCCCCTGGACTCATCTTCCACGCTAGATAGATGATCTGCCTCCTGGTTCTCAGTCCCTTTTCTATCTTGGATCTAAAAATCAAACTCTTACAGTAATAACACCCACCTGACCAATCTTAGTTTAGCATCCTTCTCAGCCATGAGGTACCTCAAGGTTGCATGATAAGTGTGCACAATTTACCTTTGTACCTAAGAGGTAGGCCTAAAATTTGTCAAATGCATACACTACTGCCAACAACTCCTGCTCAGTCATAGTGTAATTTCTTTGAGCTTCATTCAGGGTCTTGTTGGCATAGTAGATGGGGTGAAAGACCTTGTTTTGCTTTTGACCCAGCACAACCCCCACAACAATTCCACTAGCATCACACATGATCTCAAATGGGGTTGACCAGTTAGGAGCCATACCACAGGTGCAGTAATCAACTTGTGCTTCAAGGTCATAAAGTCTTGCCTGCAACTTTCGTTAAACTAGAACTTAGCATATTTTTCAAATAGCTTGTACAATGGATGTGCAATTTTGGAAAAGTCTTTGATGAACCAACAGTAGAAGCCCGTATGTCCCAGAAAACTTCAGACTCCTTTTATAGAGATAGGCAGCGGTAATTTTTTAATAAGCTCAATCTTCACCTTTATCCACCTCTATGCCTTTCTCCGAGATCTTGTGACCAAGGACTATCCCTTTTTTGACCATAAAATGACATTTTCCCAGTCCAAGACCAGGTGTGCCTCCTCACAATACTGTAGAGCCCTACTAAAGTTAAGAAGACAATCATCAAATGACTCACCCACTACAGAGAAGTCATCCATAAAAGCCTAAAGGGTGTCCTTGACCATTCCGAAGAATATAAACATCATGCACCGCTGGAAAGTGGTTGGGGAATGCATAACCCAAAGAGCATCCGCCTCAATACGAACGTCCTATATGGAAAAATGAAAATGGTCTTCTCCTTATCCTCAGGAGCTATAGATATCTGATTGTAGCCCAAATACTCGTCCAGGAAACTGTACCACCCTCTTCCTGCCAATCGATCTAACATTTGGTCCATGAAGGACATGGGAAAATGATCCATCAAGGTCTATCTGTTCAACTTCTAGTAGTCCATGCAGACTCGCTAGCCAGTGACAGGTCGTGATGGGACTAACTCATTCTTATCATTGGTGATGACTATCATACCCCCGTTCTTGGGTACACACTGCACTAGGATGACCCACTGATTGTCAGAATTGGATATATGACCCCAGCATCCAACCCCTTGATGATCTCCTTTTTCACAACCTCTTGCATGGGTGGGTTAAGCCTGCACTGATGTTTGATGCTGGGCACACAGTTGTCTTCCAACTTGATCTTATATGTACATATGCCCTGCGGAATCCCCATAATCTGCAATGGACCAACCAATGGCCTTGTTGAACTTCTGCAATACCCCCAACAATGCCATCATCTGATCTTCTTGTAAATCTACAACAAAAATATCAGGGAGAGTGTTATTATTACCAAGAAAAGCATACCTCAAGTGTTGCGGCAGACTTGAGCTCCAAAGTGGGAGGCTCCTCAATAGACGACTTAGCAGGTGGGGATGGTCTATTCTGTAAATCTAGGTCAAACTTTCTTGGCACATAAGGTTTGGTTCCCCTGCCTTGAAGCACTTGCACAGTGCCCTTATAATCATTCATACCATCATCTAGGAAGTTCATGATTACAACTGCCAGTTTATCTACACCTATTTCTTCCTCAATTGGGACTTTAGAAAAGTAGGTCTCATCTACGTAGATGACCGACATTACTGCAATCTCTCTGGGCATTTTATAGAAGCATATACATTGAATTTTACATCCTTTGAGTGCAACCTGATAGTCAACTCTCCATGTTCCACATCCACCAATGCCCTGCTAGTGGCTAAAAATGGTCTCCCCAGAATGAAAGGAACCTAAAAATCAACCTGGCAGTCCAGAATAACAAAATCTGCTGGAAAGATGAACCTGCCTACCTTAACCAACACATCACATAGAATTCCCACGGGCCACTTAACCGATTTGTTTGCCATGAGTAGCCGCATGGTGGTGGGTGTGGGGGCTCCCAAGCTCAGCTGCCTGTAGACTGCTAATCAAGTTTATGCTCGCACCCAAGTCGCAGAGAGCTCGTGCAAAATCAAAAGCTCCTATAGGACACGGGATCATGAAAGCTCTAGGATCCTCCTTTTTCTCTACCAATGACCTCGTAACAATCGCACTACAATGGTGGATGCTTCCTACCAACTCGGTTGTGATTGTTTTCTTCTTAGTCACTAAATCCTTCATGAACTTAGCATAACTTGACATCTACTCAAGTGCCTCCACCAACGGTAAGTTCACTGATAGTTCCTTCAGCATCTCCAAGAATTTCTAGAACTTGCCATTTTCCACCTTCCGTTTCAACCACTGTGGGAATGGTGGTGGCAGCTTAGGAACAGTTGGCAAAGGCTGCAAATCTGGTTTGTCAACCCCCTGGGGTCCTTAACTATCTCAGCATCATCAGGTGTCAGGGCTACTTCTTCAAATACCTCATCAACATGTTTCACACTACTGTTAGACACTTTGCCACCCTTTTGAACTACACTGTCATCTCTGGCTAGAGCCAGATTAGGAAGTAACTTACCATTTCTTGTGGTCATGACCATATAGTGACCATCACTTTTTGGATTCTGGATCATGTCACTAGGTAGAGCCCCGACCTTTCTCTGGTTTAGTGAAGCTGATAGATGGCCTATATGCTGCTTTAACTACTTAATGGAAATGGAGTGAGAGTCTACTAATTGATGAATATTAGACATCTTACCACACATGTCCCTCACTCCACATTCTGTAGCTTCAACCTTGTCAAGTATCTTGGCCATCATCTCTTCCAACTTAGAGGTGCCACCCCCACTGTTCCGATGCTCTCTGTTCATGGGGGGCACATATGTTATTGGTATTTCATTTCTATAGTTATCCCTGTTCTGCCAATTCCTAATGTCTCTCGCCCCAGGCTAATTATATTAGTTTTCGCATCCGTAGTTCCGACCTTGGTTTTTGGAGTTAAATGTCAGAAAACCACCTTTGACTATTCAAAAGCTTGGCCTCTTCATCAAATTCAAAACCTGCATCATCATACCTGGCCACAACATCTACTGCTTTCACCTTCTCTATTCCTCCACCTAACAATCTCTTCGTCAGTAAGTCCATTTGGGTTTGCATGTGGGCCATATCCTCGTCTCGTTCCTCTTCTTTCTTTCTCTGTTATGTAGTCATCCCAACAGTGAACCCTAAGCAATCACCATCTCTGGTATACCATGCCCTGCTGTTCTTAGCTGCTTGATCCAAGGTCACCACAATATCAGGAAAAGTCCAAACCATATATGAACCCCCACAAGCAGCATCAACAATAGGCTTAGTGATGAAATTGCAGAACCTGTAGAAAACCTCCTTCAGGTGCTCATTTGTGAGGTTATAGTTCGGGCATTATTTGATCTTTTATCTGAACTGCTCCTAAGTCTCATATAAAGCCTCAGTCAGTAGCTTCTTGTGAGCCCCGATCTCATCTTTCAATTTTAATTTCGCAAATACAGGGAAGAATCGCTTTAAGAATGCTTCCTTCAACTCTCCCCATGTGTGAATAGAGTCATATGAGAGTTCATTTAGCCACTTTGTTGTCTCACCAGACAGAGACAACGGGAACAACCTCAACCGAATGGCCTACTGACTAACCCCTGGAATTCCTGACGACTGACAGGTGGACACAAAATTCATAAGGTGTTGGTTGGTGTCCTCATGCGCCTGACCATTGAACAAACCCTTCAATGTGAGCATATGAAGCATAGTGCTAGTGATAGTGAATTTCACACTAGGGAGCAGTGGAGGCAAGACAATTGCTCCAGTAGCCCTGGCGCCATCATAATCATCGTATATTGCATATGGTTGTTGTGGGGCAGACGGTCTAACTCCTGCTTGATGTTGCAGACGGGATACAAGTTGTACTACATCCCCATCAAGATCATGCATACCCAACCCATCGTTGCCCCTATTATCCACATTTAGGGCCAAGTCGTATCACCTTTACACGTCGCATTCCTGTGCATTCATCCTTCAAATCGATCTTTGAAACTCTAGGTCGTAATGAATTAGTGGTTCACTCTTACTGCGGGTGGCGAGCATGCACTACCTGTCCTATGTAGTACCAATAAACAAAAATATAAAGTAAAGTCAGGAAATAAAATTACACTGAAGTTAGCACTAATAGATAATATCTTAGCCATATTCCCCGACAACGGCTCTAAATTTTGATACGCCTAAATTTACACATTGAATGAAGAGTAAAGCAGTCGTTGATCAAATATAGAAACCAACAAGAGTTGGGGTTGATTCCACAGGGAATGTATGACAATATAGCTACAAGCACTTAGTTCCAAGTGTAATACCTATTTCCGACATAAAAGTGCATACTGTAAATGGGGGTTTTGTGTGTTAAGAAGACAAAATTGCTAGGGTATTCTAATAACAACTAGCTAACTGTGACTACTAGAGTTTAACAATTAATTACATGACTAGGATTGCGGTCCCCATGACACCAACTTTGATAGTCAAACTTAAGGATTCGAACCTTGGCTCTATTGGAAGCGACCATTTCCACCACCATTCCTAGAGTTAGAGAACCCACCATCATACCGAGCCCTCTTAGAATCATTCACTCGCTTCTCTTTGAGCTTCTCTACCTCAATTTTCTTAGCATAGGTCATAAGCCTGGAAATGTCCATATCCCAAATAATCCTAGCCATACAACACTCCTTCATAACTAAATTAGAGACCCAAGAAATAAACTTGTGCATCCTGGCACGAGGGTCTGACACTAGCATAGGAGCATACTTTGAGAGCTTCTTTGTGTACTTAAGGGAATAGTCCCTCACAGTCATACCACCCTTCTTGATATTGATAAATTCAGTCATCGTGGCCTCCCTAAGCTCAAGAGGGAAGAAATGGTCCAGAAAAGTAAATTTGAACTCTTCCCAACCAATCTTAATGTCAACAACCCTCTCAACCAACCGCTGAGTATACCACACCTAAGCCATATCTTTCAACTGATAGGAAGCTAGTTCATCTTTCTCCTCAGAACTTACACCCATAATAATTAACACCTTAGAGAGCTCATCAATGAAGTCTTAGGCATCCTCATCCGCTTTTGAACCAAAGAAATCTGGAGGACTCATTCGAGTGAAATCTCTCACCCTAGAGGATGAAGTGGAACCAAGAAGAGAATTAGTTGGTCGAGCTTGGTTGGTCACCACTTGATCCAACATAGCAACAATATTTTGGAATTGAGCATGAGTCACTTGCTCCCCCATAGGATCTCGAGGGACTTGCTCCTCATTAACCGGGGACTATCTACAAAGAGAGGCTCTTCATAGAGGTATCTTTCGAAAGAGTGACAAGAACATCATCAAAATAAACAAATCTTACAAAATGGTTCATAACATGACATAAGGGACAATGAAATGAGACAATTTCTAAACATCGTCATACCTTTTCACTCTTAGGGATGGTGCACAACACACCCATGAATAAAAATCTACTTGATGTGACATATTAGACTCCGAGGATCATTTATAAATCTAGTACTCTGATACTATCTTTGTCACAAACCGAGAGTAGGGCCTCAGCGTGACATGGCAAATGAGAACCCAAGAGTCCTCAAACAAGCCTCTTAGCATTATTTTACACATTATTGTTCAGAAGTGCGTAATTAAATAATAAACACATAATTCTAAGGGATTGTGGGGCTTTGAACTCAAGCTATGGGGATGTCATCGGGGAAGGTATTTTCATGAACCACATAACAATTAACAAATAAGTTCTAAAAAGTGGGTAAGTATGACTCACGCAATGGGGATAAGGAGAGGCTTGGGACTTTCCAAATAATCACATTTCCATTAATCATAACATAATAGCATAAACATAATCACCTTATCCTTGCATAATACTTAATCATAGTATCTCATGTATACACATAACATATCCATACTAAAGACTCCATAATATCTAACAATGTGTCTAGTCTAAATTAGGGCGGGGGGCAAGACATGTCCAGTGCTTACCCTCAAAGTAAACACATAATCAACATAACATAAGAGCTAGAGAGAAGGTGGATGTTGTCCCTGGAACATAGGACTCACCATAATGATACTCAAGGATCCAAGCTAACCATAAAGAAGTACATAGATGTAGACTCTGATCCCTACATAGTTAAATCATGCAGGTAAAAGAGTATGCATTAGTACATTTGAATGTACTAAGTAAGCGGGCATGCAATGCATATGAACATGTATAACCTGAAGATTGATGTTAGATGACAAGGGCACATATATAGAAAGAAGTATATGAGAGAGGATACAATATAAATATGCCATGGAATCCATGATGCATGAATGCTTAGTCATATAAACATAATGGGGATGGGACCTCAACCGATATAAGACTAAGTGAGTTACAACTGGGAACTCCGTCGTCTACCCTACAATGGATAAAGAGATGACCTATTTGCCAAAGCTAGATCCATTCTTAATCATCTTATTAGAGGCATAAACATGAACCTGTGTTTGGCACATAGTTTGATAGAAAAGAGTATGGACCCTTGGAGATAGTCCACCCCGCTTCAAAATCCTCGGTGCTACACCATCATCCCACAAGAATATGTATACATATTTATGCTTTTGAAAAAAGGATAAGTAGTTTGAAATCATAACCATGCATAGTTGGGCTTAAATACCAAATCATTTTCTTTACTTTCATGCATACGTGACTAAAAAGTCAAATCATTCTTCATGACATACTTTTATGCATAGGAATAACTCTATTCTATACATAGATATGAGAAAGGATTATGGACCCTTGGGGATAGTTCACTCCACCTCCAACCTCAATTCTAGGATTCTTTAAACATATATATTTGGTGTAAACACCTATCATTTGCTCAAAGAGTCATATCATAGACATAGTGTGATCACAACTCTGTCATACCCATTCTATGCTTGAAAACATAGTCATAAACATCATTGGGATTTAGCCAACATCATAATTTCATAAAATTCATGCTCATGAATGCAAATGCAATGAATGATGACAGAATAACATGGGCAATAAATAGTTACATTTAAATCATCATAATAAGGTAGATTCATTCTTAAATCAAAATGAAATTCCCAATTGAAAACATAATTCACAATATGCATGCTTGAATTGAAGACCTAAAGGGACATGCATAATTGAATTTTAATAATCTCAATACAAATCATAATAATTGAACTTAAATTACTTTAAAATCATCAACTAAGTACAATCCATACTTCAATTTAATCAAATCAACAATAAATTTAAAGACACATATTTAAAGTAAGCTTAAATTTCATAAAATTAAGTGTAAAAGAGTTTTGGGGTCTTCATAGTTGAAAGAGGACCATGAATCAATCCCACATACCTTGATTAACTAGAAGCTTTAGGGAGAAAAATGATTGAAGAAGAAGACCTCTTTGAATTCCGACTTCAACCTTCAACCCACACTTGGAAGAGAGCATCAGATGAGAGAGTTTGAATATTCTAAATGTTTGAAATGAATTTAAATAGGAATGAAGGTTTATAGGCTAAATTAGATGTTTAGGAGACTCAAGAAGACTAAAATGACCTTAGAAGAACACCAAAATTACAAATAAACTATTAACAAAACGGGCATGAAAAGTTGTCAGGGGTCGCCTAGATGACTCACTACACGAGTCGTTTACCCATCCGTGTAGAAATACTTAGAAAAATCTTCACTAATGAAGTTTGGATACGGTAATCCCATACTTTGAAATTTTCATCAAATCAACCAAACGGTAGGCATACGCCCGAGACCTCTCACACGGACAGTGTACTGGTCTGTGGTACCTCACTTGGACAAAATTCAGCCAAGGAATGGCACCACGAGAAGCCATATGACCCATCAAAGGTCACATGACCCATGAGGGCTTCCATCTCAATGACGTGAATTCTAGAACGTTAAAGTTATACTCAGAACCAAGCCTTAGGTCGAGACCTTCACGAAACATTTCACCACGCCTCGTGGGAGGTCAAACTTGACCCCCCACATGGACCATTAAGTGTATCTAGACCCATTTGGGGTCCCCTAGAGCCTTACCTTAGCTAAATTCCCAGAAAAATCCCTGCACAGGCAACTTTACGAAAAAGGGCATAACTTCTCTATTCAAACTCTGAATCAAGTGAAACCAAGTTTGTTGGAAAGCTAACTCAAAGAGATTCAATTTTGTAGGTCATGGACCACCCTGTTCTTCTTTTGCTAAGATATATTACCAATTAAAGTTGACCCTTCCAAAATTTCTCATGAAAAGCTTAACCGATGAGACTCATTTGCCCATGGCTTGATAAATGAGACACATTAAAACCATAAACCACACCAACCAAGCTTGAAATCAGTGAACTATGCATCAATAATGTTTTCAAAATTTTTGGGTTGTTACATATTACTTGGCACAATCATGCCTTAACGAAACTTATTACCACAAATGCAACTTACAATGAAGGCCCAAATCCTAATTCACACCATGTAAATCACTTCCTTTTTCGATCAACATTAATCTATGCCTTGAAGATTGTATACCTTAGTTCATTAGAAATTAGTATTTCATTTACCACATCATATCGTTTATTGGAAATCCAAGTTGTACAAGTTATTGAAATCAAAATCACAAACGGACCTATTTCCACACCTGAGCCAAACATCTGTAGACTTCTTCCTCAATCTTTCACAATGATTTTTTAATTCATCTGATGCATATGTAACCCTTTCAATGTTTACCATATGGTTGACATGATACTTCAAATTTGAGATATATCATCCATAATTTAACGTGCTTGATACGCCCAAATTTACACTCTGAATGAAGAGTAAAGAGGTCATTGATAAAATATAGAACCCAACAAGAGTTGGGGTCGATCCAACATGGAGTGCGTGAGAATATAGCTACCAGCGCTTAATTACGAATATAATACCTATTTTCAACATAAAAGTGCATAATGTAAATGGAGGGGAGGGGTTGTGTGTTAAGAAGACTAAATTGCAAGGGTATTCTAATAACAACTAGTTAACTGTGACTACTGGAGTTCAACAATTAATTGCAAGAGTAGTATTGCGGTCCCCATGACACCAACTTCGATAGTAAAACTTAAAGATTCTACTGTAATAGCTCGAAATTTTTTGAAATATCCTTATGGTTGGCCTTATATGATGTACTACTGGTCATGGTTTATTTTTGGTAGCCACGGTTTGAGTTTAAGTGGCCGAGCGCAAAATGGGCTAGTTGATGGCCTAGAGGGATAGTTTTGACAGTGTACTTAAAATGGTCACAACATTTGATGTGGGTTGAACCATGTAGGATACTATATATAAATTTTAAGCTATTTGAGTTAGCTTCGTAATGCAACTTGTTTCACTCGATTTGGAGTTTGGATGAGGAAGTTATGGCCCAAACAGTGGGACTATCCGATATTCAGAAGACATTGGAGATAGGCTCAAAAGTGGCTAAGGGCAGGGACACAGTCCATGAAACTTGTCACGGCCCGTGTGGGAAGTCGTAGGATGCTCCAGTGAGCTAGGGGTGTCCAGGAACCACCCCATGAGACAAGTGTTGAGCCACGGACCCTTGAACGGTCCATTTGAGCTTAGACGGCCTGAGTGTTGTCCCGTCAAGTGGGACAGTGGCTTGTCCAAGCCATGGACGAGCCTAGGAGTCTAAGGTTAGGGTCAAGGGACCCTTACACGGCCAGTAAACCTCCAAACGGTCCGTCAAAATGCTCGTCAAGTGTTCTAGAAAGTCCTCCGAGAGTTCGCGCTGAAAATTTGGCTAAGTGTGGTGAGATGAGAGATTGAACGGCCCGTGAACAGTGTGATGGGCACTGTAGCAGCCATTTGACGCATCTTAGTCTCGGAAATTTGCATTTTATTAATGGTATTTTTATGATTTAACATTTTCTTGAGCCCCTTTTTGGTACCCCAAGGTCTCCTAAACCCCTAAAACATTCTCCAAACACTCATTCATCCATTCACTCTCCTATACTCTCTTTAAGGATTTTTAAGACTCTCTTGGCCTCCATTGAAGAAAGCTTGTATAATTTGGAGAAGAAGACCTTGACTAGGCTTGACCTTGCAAATTGTTGGTGGAATTAAGGTATGTGGGACTTGATTCAAGGATCCTCTTTCATCCTTGAAGACCCT